>WHVE01000630.1:0-79120 GCA_015178995.1 Trichophaea hybrida | reverse complement strand
GCACTCCCTGCTTGGCAATCTAATCATCAGGAATCAACACCGCCGAGATCAAAAGTTTGCTCGTCACACAAGCACACCACGAGAGCCGTCAACTTGCCTCACTGGGGGTTTGTGCCGGACACATTGCGGCGTTCCAGCATGAAGTTCGGCACCGCTCCATTAAAGTGGTAGAAAATCCGAAAAACATCCATGGCCACAACTGCGTCCCCACGTATGTCCTCGAAGTTTGGAGAAAGCCCCATGCATCCTTCTGCAGCATCGACAGCGGAGAGACCCACACACTCCCATCTCTCAATATCAAAATGTAGAATTAAAAAAACCGGGGACCACCTTTCCACCTACTCGTACAAGTTAAGAAAAGGCGGCGCAACGGCATCCCTCCGAAGAACTTCAGATCCCTCTAGAACGCTAATATGACATCCCTTCCATCGATGTGGGACAGGGGAGTATGAATAAACGTTCTTTGTATGTATATCTATCCAAAGTTCTCAGGTTGCGGTTGAGGTTGAGAATAAAAGAAAAAAGAATGTGGCGGTGAAATAAATCTTGGCAGTCGCTCTTAAAACCCGATTATTTTTTCGATGACATGGCACCAACGGCCAACATCATGATGTTTCGACGACAACTGAAGTCATTACCATGTTTTGACGACAACGATATGTACATAACACAATGGACAACCAGTGTTTCCACAGCCCTTCTCCCATTCCACTCACACAAGCATAAACACCATTTTCCACAGAATGCCTACCTCCGCATGCCTTCCTTGTTGCTGAACTTTTCCCTTCGGGGGAGTTATCCTTCAAGGAATTACCCCAGGTGCGGAGTGTAACTTTCCAATATAAAAATGTGGCAGAACAATCCTCACAAAGGGGCATCAACTTCCACCCCGCTCCTGAAAACTGATGGCGCGGGACTATAGAGTGATGCACATCACCTTTCTGGTGTGTGTGAATTGAGGGTACCTTTCGTAAAATGATCGTGATAATGGTACAAAAACAAAACAAAGCTTCCACCCAACCTACATCGCTCCTAAATCAAACCCACCAATGAAACCTAAACCCACGAACTAGCAAGCAGCAATATCCGCCTCTCTTCCCACAAGGCTGACACCTTGGTCAATTCTACAGACCTCGGTGACTCTAGTGCATCCCCAAACCACCAGTCCCTTGATGCCAATATCCTGCATCGCCTCGACAACCTCATCATCAACTTCTCTCACAAACGCCACATCAAACTTAACCAACTTTTTACAGCTCTTGAGTGCGCTCATCAATCCGTCCTTATTGATAGATGCACACGAATTGACATCTAAAACCTCGAGGGTTTGCCCACTGTGCTGCACAGCTGCCAAAAGACCCGCATTGGTCAACTCTGTGAGCCTTGCGAGGTGTAATTCATACAATCCATGGTTCTTTCGCCAGTTGGTGAAGAGGTTGATGATGTCCGAGTCTGTAAGGAGCTCGCACTCACTAAGGTTGAGAACACGTAGATGGGCACAACAGGCGTGTATTGCCGATGTAGTGAGAGTGGTGATGGATGGGTTGCCGGAGAGATTTAATTCCTTTAAACCAGAGCCGATAACGTTGAGGACTTCCACGATAGCTTCATCCGTGATTTCGCCGCCAGCGAAGGAGATGTCAAGGCTCTTAAGCTGGGTACACTTTGTGAGCAAACGGAGGCAGTCATCGTCAAAGCGGGCGAGACTGGAGAGGTTCAGCGACTCAATGTTCGGGCAGAAGTTGACAATGGCTTCAATTACGGCCTGGTTGGTACGGGCGGTGGCAGCAAGGGTCAGCGATTTAAGGCGATGTCCAACAAATTCAAAGAAATCAATATAGGCTTGACGGCTGATCAAGAAAGCGCCACGAATGTGAAGAGACTCCAGGAAGGTGAGCTTCTCAGCGTAATAGGAAATAACCTCATCGGTCATTCGTCCAGCATGGTGGAGGGAAAGATGTTTGAGTCTTGGGACGAACGCGCCAATGTTGCGCAGTTGAGTGGCATCAACTCCTATCAATCATATTAGTATTAAGATAAAGCAAGTAGGATTTGTAAAGTGGAGACTTACTTGCACAATCATAAAGATTCAAGCGATCTCCTTGCGGTTCAAGAAGGAGTCGTATAGTGTTATTGTTCAAAGATCGATTGCGAGAGATGATCTGGCCGATGCGATCCATGTCTCTCATCGCAATATCACCCAAGGCTTCGACGTCGTCAATGTGTTTCGCGATAAGCTTTATGGCATTGTTAGCTCTGCTGACACGAGATGTAACAATTATAGGAAATTCATCATACCCTGATGCAATACTCTTTGAGACTCTTGGGACCAAGCGTTTCGCCGTCGAGAGCTTGACGCAGAACATCCCGCTTGACCCTCTTTCCGGTGGAACGCTTCTTCTTGACCTCCTTCTCTTCCTTTGCATATTTCTTTCCACATTTGGTGCAGAGTAAACCGTCCCCATCCTCGGAGGCCTTGCTGTAGGCGGTCACGGTAAAGCGACTCTCGCATTCGGCGCAGAAAGCAATCTGTCCAGGAACCGGAATTGACTTGGAGTATGGGTTATAGTCATCGTTGTCATCCTCTGCATCGGAGTCCGCCTTCTTTCGTTTTTTCCCTTTTCCCTTTCCTTTTCCTTTTCCTTTGGTTTGCACGGTGACGGAAGGTGAAGCCTCACCGGAGGCGGATGATTCGGCGACGGCAGGAGTAGCAGAGGCGGAATTGGCTGAGCGGCGGCTACGGCCTACACTGGGTTGAGCGGGCGCTGGTGGTGGGGGGGAAAAATTCTCAGGGTCAGCGTCATGAGCAGCCTCCTGAGTAGCTCGAGCTATAGCGCGTGCCCGAATATCGGCTGCATTGATACCACGCTCCTGCAAAGCTATCAGCAGCCAGCTATGATCCCGCAGTAGGGCTTTGGCTACACACCCGCAAGAACTCGGTAAGAGCAGAATTTCTGGTGGAAACATCAGTAACTGCCCAGTCGTGGGGTTGCAATGTTGGATGTGTGCACTCACGGCCCACGAACGTTGCTTCCTCTCCTCGACCTTTTGCAATGTTAGGACGGTTCGTTGCCACGCATCAATCAACCGATAAGAAACTCACATTACTAAATAGTGGAGATGCAATTGTAACAGAAAGACAGACAGAAAAAGGCACCGCGTTCGGGGCGGATGAATGGGAAGGTCAAAGGCAAAAAAAGCTTCCCTGGCGAAATGAACAGGGTTTCAAAGCTCCTGCGGATGCTAACCACGCAAGCGGCAGCCGGGGCCCGGAGAAGTGGGATTTGCAGGGGATAGTTTCGCGTTGTCTGGTGATGAGTCACGTACTAGGAAGTGCTTAACGCGTCTTCCTGGCGTCGGAAAAAGGGATGAGAGCTTGCCACCTCGAAAAACACGTTCTCCCTTATTGAGCGCCGACACAGCCTTGTCTCAGACCCAGCAGTCCCCTCCCCTCCCCTCTTTTGCTTGCATTCCAGCACACCACCTTTCTCTCTCGCATCACCACCAAGTCGGTGTCTCATCCCCAGTCTCCTTTGACTTTGTCGGTGCCATTCACTTTAACTCAAGCCTGCTGCCTGCGGTATCGTTTTCCTTCCAGCGCTACCAGGAATTGTGTTTCGCTGTCGATCAGTTCGATACACTTGTACAACCCGTGCCACGTTGATCTCTTTAGCTTCCCAAATGATACTAACTATCACCTCACCGCAGATTTACTCGATAAATACGCAGTAATCATGGTATCAACCAGGAGATCGAGAGCTTGTAAGTATATTTCTTATTGCTGTCACTGACTGTGTGGGCGGTAATTAATATTTTTATAGCGGATCGTCGTCCGTCTGCGTCCACCATTCCCGCCAACCGCAAGCGAGCGTATGAGGTCGTCAGTGATGACCTCAGCGACAGCAGGTTCGGCGCACCACTCGCCAAACGTCGTCGTGCCGCCAAACCCCGCATTTCTGCCGCCAGTTCAGGAGTTGCCTCGCCTGCGTCATTTGAGTTCAGTCGCGATGGTACCATTGATACCCCTGCTACAAGCGTTAGTGACCATGAAATGGTCAACGCATTTAAAGATGAAGAGGGATATGCTCCGACCAATGCCAGGGGCAAAGGCAAAACTAAGGTCGAGATACCAGCATCTGAGGGAGAAGAAACCGACCCCTTGACTGAATTTGAATCTGATGAAGAAGGCATTAAGCCAGCTGTCCGAAGTAAGGGCAGGCAGAAGAAGGATGATTATGGTTTTGAAGACGTTGAAAGTGATTTTGATGATCATGGTCTTGAAGACAACTGTGATTATGAGTCTGAGGATATCAAGCCAGCTGTCCGCAAGGGTAAGGGCAAGCAGAAGAATGAGGATTACGGGTTTGAAGACGACGATGAAAGTGATTTCGAGCCTGAGGATATCAAGGCAGCTACCTGCAAGGGTAAGGGTAAGCAGAAGAAGGAGGATTCCGGTTTTGAAGACGACGATGAAAGTGATTTCGAACCCGAGGATATCAAGCCAGCTACCCGCAAGGGTAAGGGCAAGCAAAAAGAAGATTACGGGTTTGAAGACGATGAAAGTGATTTTGATGATCATGGTTTTGAAGACGACGCTGAAAGTGATTTTGAGCCTGAGGATATCAATCCATCAAGGAAGAAGCGAAAAGGAAGGGCTGTCATTAATGATTCAGAAGGAGAGATCGAGTTGGATGGTGATGATGTGGAATCGGAGCTTGATGAGCTTGATATACACATAGCACCTGTGCCTCCCGTTATACCACCCGGTTACCCACGGCCAAGAGCTCGATTTGGACGTATGAGTCGGGTATGTTGATCTTTCCCTCGTTGATCGGACTCAGGAACCACCGTCTTTCAGCCAGCTGACGAAACACAGGCCGATAGGGATCGCTCAAACTTGTACTCTGTCCATCCTCAACTCGAAAATGCCTTCAACGATTTGGATAATCGACCTAAGATTGCTGTTGAGGAAGATCCACAGCCTCTCGGGTTGTCGCTCAACCTCCTTCCTTTCCAGAAGGAAGGACTTCACTGGCTTCGCCTCCAGGAACAGAGCGACTTTCATGGTGGCATTCTCGCCGACGAAATGGGAATGGGCAAGACCATCCAGACGTTGTCTTTGATAATGATGGATCCTAAGGCAAAGCCTAACTTGGTCATTGCACCTACTGTCGCCATTATGCAATGGAAGTCGGAGATTGAAAAGTACACTGGCAAGGCACTGAGTGTATATGTCTTTCATGGATCGTCCAAGACCACGGATCAGAAGGAATTAGCCAAGTACAATGTTATCTTGACCACATATAACCTTCTTGAGTCGGTTTTCCGGAAGCAAGAATCCGGCTTCAAACGCAAGGCTGGTTTGTTCAAGGAAAAGAGTGCTTTGCATAAAATCATGTACCACCGCGTGATCCTTGACGAAGCGCATAACATCAAGGTTCGTGGCTGGAATCGATTCTGCAATTCTGCTTGCTGATTTTTCCCTATAGGACCGTAGCTGCAATACCGCGAAGGCAGTGTTTGCTCTTCAAACAAAGTACAAGCTTTGTCTCTCCGGTACTCCTCTTCAGAATCGGATTGGCGAGCTCTTTTCGTTGCTTCGTTTCTTGGAATTGGATCCCTTTGCGTACTACTTTTGCCGCAAATGCAAATGCAAAAGTTTGCATTGGAAATTCTCGAATCATCGTAACTGCGATGAGTGTGGACACCCGCCCATGAGTCATTTGTGTTTCTTCAACTATGCTTGCTTGAAGCCAATCCAGAATAATGGAAATGAAGGAGAGGGTGCAGTTGCATTCCAGAACATCCACAAGTTGATGAAGCACATCATGCTCAGGCGCACAAAGAAAGAACGTGAAGAGGACCTTGGATTGCCACCAAAGGTGGTGCGCATTCGCCGAGACAACTTTTCGGAAGAGGAACTCGACCTGTACGATTCCATCTACAGTGATGGAAAGCGCAAGTTCGACACCTATGTGGCGCAGGGTGTGGTTTTGGTAAGTTGTTTGTCTGTTCTCCAACAGCAATATACTAATCTCTCACTATAGAATAACTACGCCAACATCTTCACCCTCATTACCCGCATGAGGCAAATGGCTGACCACCCCGATCTTGTGCTTCGAAAGCATGCCGAAGATGGACAGAATACACTTGTCTGTGGTATTTGTGATGACGAAGCCGAAGAAGCTATCAAATCAAAGTGTCATCACATTTTTTGCCGCGACTGTATTCAGCGTTATGTTGCCGGTTTCGATGGCGACGCTGATCCGGAGTGTCCAAAATGCCATATTCCTCTCGTTATCGATCTCACGCAGCCTGCGCTTGAGCAGGATAGTCTCACTTTGAAAAAGAATAGTATCGTTTCCCGCATCGACATGTCCAAGTGGCGCTCATCCACCAAAATCGAGGCGCTCTGCGAGGAGCTCTACAAGCTCCGCTCGCCGCATCAGACGACTAAATCTATCGTGTTCTCACAGTTCACATCGATGCTGCAGTTGATTGAATGGCGTCTAAACCGTGCTGGATTCAAAACTGTCATGCTTGAAGGATCCATGAGCCCTTCCCAGCGAGAGGCGACCATCAACCACTTTATGAACAATGTCGATGTGGAAGTGTTCCTGGTTTCTCTCAAGGCTGGAGGTGTGGCCCTCAACTTGATTGAAGCCAACCAGGTCTTCCTCATGGAGCCGTGGTGGAATCCTAGTGTTGAGTGGCAGGTAAGTCGTCTCTCATATTGCCCTCTCGTACTTGTTCTGGTGATTGACAAAATTAATAGGCTGCCGATCGTATCCATCGTATCGGACAAACTCGCGTCTGCAGAGTGACTCGCATGGTGATCCAAGACAGCATCGAGAGCCGTATCATAGAATTGCAGGAGAAGAAGGCTCGTATGATTGAGGTGAGCTTTCCAAATACAATAACATTCAAACCTTTATACACGTAGCTGACTATGAATATGAAGGCTACTGTCAACGCCGATCAAAAGGCAATGGAGCGTCTGACTCCAGCCGATATGCAATTCTTGTTCCAGAACTAGAGAGAGGGGGAAATGGATTTCACGGGATAATCTACGGTGGTGGTATACTACGCTTTCTTTGTGGAGTTTCATAAGGTGTACATCATGAATTAGCGTATAAATGGGGGGTGGGAGGAAGGGACGGAATAGGTGGGGGGGGCGTATTGTGTTGTTTTATTTTTCATTTTTCCTCTCATTTCGGGTTTCTTTTCTGAGAGATGGCACATGGGTGGTGTACTGTACTGATGATGGGTGTACTTAAGTACCGCGGATCCGAGGAATATATATCAACTCCTATAATTCCGATATCTCCGTTGCTCTAGGGAGTGACCAGCTAGTTCAAACGGTTTGAAGGGAGATATGGTAATGGACAACCTCACGGCTTCTCCACAACTAGTTAACTGTAGTCCACCTGGCAGAGTCCTCTTCTCACCCTGCACCCGAACTGTACTATGCAGGGCTGAGTTTCTGTTCCCTCCTCCTCCCAACCCGAGTACATTTACACATTCAACTCGCTTCTGACTGTTCGAACATCCGCCTTATGTTGGTCGAGGAATGGTGGAATCTAATCGTCTAAATTCAAAACTACATACGTCTAATTCATGGCGTGATTATGAGAGAGAAAGTGTGTGTGTGTTGGGGAATAGAGTTTCTGGAACCTCGTTTATTACCTTACCATCAGCGCCTGGATTATAGAAGTTTTCCGCTCGCCTCGCCGAAACTACTGTACCGAGCGATGAACAACGAACGTAATCGTTCATTGGTGCGCGCGTCAAAAAGTATCATCTAAGCTGCGGTTCGTTAGCTAAGGGGGTTTGGTTATCTCGGTGCTAGTTGGAGCAAAATGGTAAACTTCTAAGGTCCTGATATTAATAATTACCGCACATTAATTCTACATGCCCTCCCATTTGTATTCCTACTACCCCATAGGGAAAACCTCGCTGTTTCACTCGTCCACAGCCTATGTCGTTTAGCTTTGGTTTGTTATCCGAAACCGCCCGTTTGTTTGCGAAATGTGACATTGATTTGTTCATCTCGTAGAGTGAAGGTGTTTTCATATAATGTCACTCGGTAGTAATATTCAAAATATCGCATGGGATTGTGTGGAATCATACACGCGCGGTAAGACGAAGAGATGTATGAATCAAACATCAAGTCGTTTAGAAAACCTCACACACCCGTAATGGGGGGGAGAGGCTACGAACAAACAAACTAGATAACAAAAATATAAGCACCAACATCACCAGTTACCAATATCGGCATTTCAACCCCCCCCCCCCAACACCATCCATACGCCAACCACACCACCTCTACACCTCCCTCCAAGTCTTCAAATACCTCTGCGTCCCAGCACTCCCACTACCACCATCCCTCCTCCCCACCTGTTTCCCCTTCGCCTTCCCCCTAGGCGGAACTGTCCTCGGCGGCTCCCTCGAACTCGCCACCAAAACATGTTCCGCAAACTGATGCGCAAGCCTATCACTACTCCCCTTCTCATCCGCACTATTCCCCAATGCAACACACTCAATCACCAGCTCCTCCCCCACCACCGAAGAAAGCACCCACTTCCTCAAACTCGGCGCATTACAATATTCCGCCGTTGGCTCGGGTCTAGCCCGGGAGTAATGGGTTTCCGAAAGCGGCATTGTGATTCGTAACATATCGCCGTCACGGAAGATGGTGCAGTTTGCGGCGCGGCAGGAGATTTTGAATTTTTCGGTTGATGGGTGGGCGGGGAAGATTAGGGAGAGGACTTGAGGTCTGGGTGTGTATAGTTAGTTGAAGGGATGAAGGGGAAAGATTGGGGGGGGGGGGAGGAAAACTGGGTGAAGTATGCGAGACGAAGAGAGTTTTTGCTTTCTGCCGGAAAGAGGACTTCGTCGAGGAGGTTGACGTGTTTAAGGGGGATTGTACGGCAGGTGCGGTCTGCCATGGTTGCGTGGACGGGGTTGAAGTTGGCTGGAAGTTATGTGTTAGATGTGGAAGAAGGGAGGAAGAAGGGGGAAAACGCACGGCTTAAACCTCCAGCGGGCTGGGGGATCTCGCCGTTGAATTGATATCTACACACCATGGTGTTGATTGTTGAGTGGATGGTGGATGATGGATTGGATGGTTGTTGCTTGGTAAGCTTGATGGTTTGCGGTGTTTATCGATGATAAGGGGGTGTTTGGCAGTGCCGGAGCGGGTCGAAGTGGTCACTATCAAACAGATCAGGATGCTGGTGATTGCTGGGCCTTATAGGTAGTGTGGTACACAGACTCTGCATCTTAAATAGTGGTGTCCAGCAAGGAACAATGCCGAAAAACTTCAAAGGCTTTCAATGGAAAGCTACAGGTTAGGTTCAATGGCAGCTACAGCCTAGATTCAAAGGAAGCTGCAGGCTAGGGCTCACTGTCGAGGAAACATTCGAGTGAGAGAGTGTGCTGGGGTGTATTTCCAACCAACACCATTAGCTGACCTTGAAGTTTTTCTATCCAGCTCTTCAACTTCCTCCTCCCCCACCAATCCCATTTCCACAGTTAAACCCACTTCCCGCAGTTGTCGTCGACACCACCTCTGCCGGGTAACAACCTCTAAATTTCCTTCCTTCAACCTCTCGTCCTCCGCAACGCCGCACCACACAACCATGGCCGACTACGTCTCACTCGCCCGGCTCCTTCCCACCCGTCTCCAACGCTTCTTTGCCCGCTTCCCCCCCGGGACTGCCAACAATGTGCGCGCCAACCCGTTCAAGCCTACCGTGCACACCGTAACCAAAGTGTGGCACAACCCGATATACTCTCTACGGCAGCAAGCGGAGCTTTGCAAGATGGCGCGGAAATACGGGATTGAGGAACTACTTCCGCCATCGAGTAAGAGCAGTATCGAGCGAGAGGCGAGACGTGCGCAGCGTGAGGCGAAGGGGTTGACGGTGCGTGGACATCGTGTGGAGAGGACGCTCAAGGCGAGGTATGTTAGAAGGGAACGAGGGAAGAGTGGGGTGGTGCTGATGGAGATACAGGATCGAGATGCGGAAGGAGGCGATGGAGAAGATGCCGAAGATGATAGAGGAGTGGAAGCGGAGGGGTCACGGAAGAGGGTGGAAGGATTGGCCGAGTGGGAAGGCGAGGTTTTAGATGTTTGGAGAGGAGGAACGGTATTGTATATCACCACTACCGCGGCGAGAGGAATTGTACAACATCAACATCCACTACATGTGGCGAATGGCAGCTTGCACTTGGTCGTTCGCTGGTTGGTTCTGTTCGAAGCAAACCTTCTGTGCAATACTCCAAGCAGGGTGGGGTAACGCGGCAGCATGGGAAGATCCCGCCAACAAAATACTCAATATAATACGGCTGAACTCAACCACAAGCATGATCTCGTCAGCGCATCAAAAGCACGAATCCAAAGAGTTACGCTGGATATTACTTGACAAACTCCTGTGCAACGTAATCCCATTGAGCCATCTTCTCATCATTCTTCGGAACTCACAAAACGAGCGGGTACAGTCAATGTGGTGCCCAGTTTTGAATGGGGTTCTATCATATTCATTCGCCCTAATTCGCCATTGCCTTCCGTACAAATACATGCATCATTACAACCCATCCCAACATGGCTCAGGACAATGAAGGTGTCATAAAGCTCCATAATCCTTCCCCTTACCACCACCGCTGCTGTTACAAAATCGTAAAAACAAAGGTATAAAAACAAGAAGCCAGAGAAAAACACAAACACAGGCTAAAACCCCAAAACTGCAATGCTCAATGCAATATACAAGAATGCTGCACCCATTTTATAAAAAGCTCATCGTTCCAACCTCAAAAATCCCTTCCTGCATCTAGATTGTCAGAATCGCCACCAACCCCTCCTTCCCTTTTACTCCTTCTGCCGATACCGCCGTCAACAACTCCATCTTCCCCACCCTACTGACAACCCTCTCCTCCTTCTCCTTGGCCGTAGCCGATCTTAAATCCAGCACACCCACTGCCTCCATCGCATCTACCACGCCGCGAAACTCGGCACCAACAAGCGGCATCATTCGTACCGCCTCGCTTTTACACGCCTTCATGTACGAATCCTTCAGTTTCTGCATCGCATACGGGGCGGTTCCGCTTTTGGCAACTAGTACACACAGTAGTGCTTTCTGATGTGCGTTTAGTTTCGCAATTCGGGTTGAGATAGAGGCACCAAGAGTTGACGAGGATGCTTTTGCGACGTGGGCGAGGGTTGCGCGCGGGGCGGTGGAGGCAGTCCATGAAGGCCGTGTGATAGGGCGTGGGGAGGGAGAGTTGATGGTTGTTTCGCCCAGCACAGGACGAGACTCGTTTTGCTGTTGGGATCGCAATGCCTGCAGACTTTCCATCTCGACTAGCTCCAGTGCTCGCCGCAGGATGTCGAAGGCCTTTCGAAGATCTCCGGATGCGGCGGCGACTTTGCGGGAGAGTAGCTGGATGGCAGCCGGGTGAACGCATGGGAGGAAGGTAGACTCGCAGCTTTCCTTCTCAGCGGGGGTGAGAAGGGAGCGGAGGCGTGTAGTCAGAACTTCTGAGATCTGCGGAGCAGTATAGGGAAGGAATGGAAGGAGCTCTGGTTCAAGATTTTTGGCCTTCAGACGAGGAATGAAGCGATCAGTTAGATCTAGTGCGTTTGCGATACCAACGAGGAGTAGCCGTGAGTTCTTGCGGAGCGAGAGCTCGAAGAGGGTTGGTAGCAGGTCGTGGGAGAGGAGGTGGTCGATTTCATCGAGGACCAGGACGTAGGTTTGATTCTTATTGCTTGAGATAAATAGGGATTCGAGATCAGAGAATTCTGTGCCGCTGGAAGAGAAAGAGTCGAGGAGAGAGGCATAAATGGACGATGGAGTATGCAGGGACATGCAATTGATCCAAGCCTTCTGAATGCTGTAATTCTGGTCGCCAGCAAGCTCGCCCATAATTTCGGTCAAAAGTGCAGACTTTCCGCAACCGGGGGGACCGCTGATGTAGAGACATCCTCCGGTTTGAGCAGCAAGCCGCGTCTTGAGGAACGAATTGAGCACTGCTCTCTCCGTGTCACGTCCAATCAACTTTCCGCCTTGGGTACTCCGCGAAAATAACGATTTGGCAGTAGTGATGACGGTGCTAGGTGTTGACGCGTGAGTCGGTGTTGCAAGCAACTTTGAGCGCGGTGTCATAGGCTTGCTGACGACGCAGACACGGTGACGGGGGGTGGTTGGTTTCTTGATGACAGCATCGCGATGTCGCGGCGTTTTGGGCGGTGATTTTGTGATTTCTTTCGTGGGTTCTGGACCTGAGAGACGCGTCAATTCAAATTCTTTTCCCTTACACGGCGGCCATGTGCATACCAGCAGTAACTTTTGTTGACTTAAAGACGGTATTGACTTTTTGTGGAGACAGTGGCTGTCGGGTACTTGATGGAAGAGGAGCGGTTCTTCGGGTCCGTTTTGGAGTGCGAGGTTCTAGAATTTGGAAGGGTTCCGTTCGAAGGACGATTGTGTCGCACATTTCCTCATCATCTTCTATGATCGAGATGCGACGTTTCGAGGCAGTAGAGCGGGGTGGTGATTTAACTGTTGAAGATCTCTCGTGTTAGATTTCAGTACTTGACGCGATGAAGAAAAACACAGAACACACCATCAAACGACCGGGCGTGTTTACCAAGGGCTACAGCCATTGTGAATATGAGTGACGGAGTGGTTGAACGAAGATAGTGAAGGTAATTATCGAGCTGGAGAAATGATTGTGGGAGTGAGTGTGGTGATGGTAAATTTTTGGAAGAGGAGAGAGGACGGTAAGGCAGTCGAGGGGGAATTTGTCGAGTTTCGGGTTAGAGATGACTGGGCGCGTAAAAATGCACTGTGCAAGGATTCACGACGCGTTGATTGAAGTGCAGTCGCGTAAATAAACAGACTGAAGGACTGATCAACGCGACGCTGATATACTCTACTTATCACCCCTTGCTGTCCATATAACTAAAGAGCCAAAAATACTACGTACTGAGACCACATAACACCTGTGGTAAATTTTACGATGAAAGCATCCATTCCTAAATTGAATTCAAAATTCATACACCTGAGCAAAGTCTCCTGCGGATCCGCGTCCGTCATGTTTGGTAAACATCTTCGCGACGGCGCCAAAACGACATGCGTTCTCATCGAATCCCCTTCACCCAGCGTAACCCCGCATATCCGATGTCTTGTCATACGGATATTCCGCCGCTCTATCATGCTATCTCCCATCTTTTTTCCCTGCTTTGCTCAATTTTGTGGTTTAATTCCTTCATGGGTTTTATCTATAAAAATTTAGGTCTAGGCCTGGATATGCAGAAATAAGACGCCGTCTAAGGGAGGTGCGTTGTAGGTGTTCTAGAGTTATAGGATTGGAATGTAGGCCGGATTTTGGCTATCCAATGTCATCGTGTTGTGAGGGTTTCTTTGACAACGTCCGACGATATGCATCAGCTTATATCGACTGCATAATGATACGCCACATGTAAAGATGTGACGATGTCCGTTCGACCATTGGAATAAGGGTCACAAGGTAATGCCGACGACACGACAAAGTGGCTGTCATTCCAGTCTATCAGTTGAAGAGATATCAAGAAGTGTGGAGCCACTCTTCGAGAGCTGTTGGGATAGTCGTCGTTTTATCTCTTTGGAATTCCAATCGCAGAGGAGAAGCTTACAACCCTAACCCCGACCGAAAGCTTATGCTGCGTTGTCGAATCCGCATCACGAACGTCACTTCCCACTCGTATACAAACACCTCACTCATCCCAATGTGAATCGGTCCCTAAAGTCCATCCAAACGTCAGTCGCAGCTTCCCCACGACACCGATCTGCGTGCGCCGACTCGATCCTCTGCGCCCACCCTCACCACTTCATTCACACCACGCGAAAACCTCCATTGCCATGCGGAGCGGCAGCTATATCCAGGCTCTTGGACGACAGTCCTTCGAGCCTTCGCAACCCACCGCATCTGATGACCACGACCTACCTCTACCCTCCGAGCAGTCCCACGAGCGACAGCGGCAACTCATCAAGGCGCAGAACGACGTGCTCGCTACAGTCGGCGTGTGTCTTCGGGATACGAAGCAGGACCTCGAGCACACCGAGAACGTGATGGCAGAGAATGAGGCGGGATTGTTCCTTGGGGCTGTTGACTTGACGGTTACATATTTGGCTAGTTGGCCGTTGATCGGGATACGAAATCGGTTGCAGGTTGGTGCTGCTACAGCAGCTACCGGGTGTACCGCTGACTCCTGTGGTGGTAGACTTATCGGATGTATGAGAACCTACGGTATAGAGATGTTCTGAGATTGGCATGGACGATGAATACATGGGGAGCGCTATTTTCGGGGATGCCTGCGCATCTTTGTTACCAAATCGTGAATCTTACGAAGGACTATATGCAGGCCAAGTTCATGATCTGGTTGCAAAGGCAACCACTCTTTACGGATCCAAGGACTGGGCAACCAAAGCGCGACTTCTGGCTACACACCGCCGCCGACAAACTGTACGTACCACGCTTTCACGGACGAGCATAACTGACTCTTGTGCTTCAGTATATCTTTCAGCTCCTGGTTCCTGATCTATCCACTCTGGTACCACTCCAACCTTCAAGTCCTCCACCTCCTCCCACCGACACCGCTTCTTCCATCCTTCAAATCTTTCCTCGTCTTCTCCGCCGCCTCCCCAATCTCGCTACCACACCTCACCACCAACACTCCCCTCGTCTCCATCGCAACGGCGAAATCACTACTTTCTCAGGCAGCAACCTCAAACTTCCTCCTCTCGTTCGTAACGCAATCAATTTCAGTAACACTACAATACTTCCTCTACCACAAAATCCTTGACCTCCTTCCCGCCCCGTCGGATGGAACAACCCCAATGTCATCATTGATATATATCGACGAGCAGTCCGACATTCCCCCGCCGCCGCCTCCCGCCCCCGCAATCGAAGAGGTATCCACTCACACCTCTCCCGATCCTACATCCGGCGAAATTGCCACGGACCCACTCGAGCTCGCCGCATCCCCGCCTCCACGCCGCGCCACCCCCCTCGCCCACCACCACCACCATCACCACCATCACCATCACCATCACCATATCTACCAACGCTCCGAATACCGCAACACCACCCTCTCCGCGCACCCCGTCGACATTGCCGCCTCCCACGCAGCAGACTGTATCGGCAACGCGCTACTGCTGGTGGGAGAATCGGTAGTCCTACGACGGCTTGCATGGGGTCGGGGGTTAGGAGGTGCGGTATACAAGCCATTTGAGATTGGAGGAGCGGGTCAGGGACTTGTTGCGAAGGCGTTGGTGGTGGGAGAGTGGGGGCTTATGTGGTGTCTTTTTGAAGTCAGTTGGGGGGTTAGTACGTGGGTTGGAGTGAGGTGGTTTGGGTATGCTAGGAATGTGTAGATGAGAAAGGAAAGGTATATCTGGAGTTTGAGGAGTTTACTTTTTTTGCTTTTTTTGGTGGGACTTGTTTTCGTTGCGGGATTGTGGGGACAATACTTATGAAAAGACTGGCTTAGATATGGGGATTCACTTCACACTTGAGATGAGATTTTTCTTTCATTTATTGGTGAGAGATATGTACTTCTACCGCAAAGTTGTCGACTTATCTATCAAACTGATAATACATCTTCGTACAGAATAAGGTATTTCCAGGCGAACGCTTGGCACCGGAGAGAAACGGAAGATATGCAAAAGGTGGGGGGGGGTTGGGTGGTGCATATCCTTGGTTTTGTCGGATCGAGGGCTATCACTCGTTTTCGTGATAATGATCATCGTATTGCAGTGGAGGGGAAGGAAGCTTAGACGGAATAGTAAAAATAAACTGAGGATCTGCTAGGAGGTGCGTAAGCCCTTCAAACTTGTTTTGTAATTTAGTTGTACCATTGGCTTCCAACCAAGATGATTACACCCCGAACAACCGGCATGCCTGCGCAACCTCCCCCACGACAAGTAACAAGAAGCTAGTCCTACGCACGCAAGGTATTATCCAGAGCGCTCTATTCAAACAACCAAAACTCCACCTAGCCATGGCATCTAAAGCGCAGCACATCTTCATCAACGAAGAGCAGTGGCGAATCCATCCATATAACATCAGCCATAAAAAATCGAATGAAATCTTTCTCCGAGTCGTAACCGTAAGCATACTCTACGGTCTCGGTGTCCGCAAGATCTGGCACCGCAAGCATACGGGTCTTAAGTATACATACCTTGACAATCCAAGCATCAATTCCGTCCACATGCAGAGGAGATAGCATGTTCATACCCTTGACATACTCATCCCCTTCCAATTACCAGACACCAAAGCTTGGCAGGTCCTGGTCTCATCCGGAATTCTATTGCAGAACTTTGTCGCGTCTGCAATCGAATCCAAGAAATTGTCTGACTTCGACATGTACGACCATCAATAGGTTCTGTTATCGGATTGCATGGATTCTAATTCGTTGTACGCCTCAGCCCCTGTCCCAGAACAGCAGTATAACTATACTATCACCAGTCAGTGCAATCACCTGAACACAAGAAGGGATTCGTACATCGTTGTATTTTTTTTTGCTCCCACTTTCGAGGGTTTTGCAAAAGTGTGACGAATGTTTCTTCTTCGAGTTCCCTCATTGTCCATTTGTTGACAAGCATTTATTTTTACCGTTTTGAATCATTCTTGCATTAGACGCCTGAGGCCAATAGCAGACAACGATACGTCCTCCTGGCAGAGCTAGCTTGTGAGGCCCCCTTATCTCCTAGTTGTTAACAATCAATCGACCGTTCGATCCAGCGGAAACGACGATCAAGGTGTCGTCTAGGATCATAGCTGGTGCTTTGCTGGGCGGAGGTGGGGTGAAGATGAGGGGTGAGGAGGAAGTGGAGGTGGTTGTTGAGATGATGTGTAGAGGAAGTGTCTTGCCGGTTAAGCGATTAAATGATTGTGACCTCTCGAACCGATCGTGGCTTATCGGCTCATACCTCTATTACCACGGGCTGTGCCCTGCCAATACCTCTTCCCTATCTTGCATGCAACTCCATTCCGAGTGTGTGAAAGCTATCCGTCCTCCGCATCGCCCCTTGGTTCGCAATCGCGATAGCTGACTGTTGGGAATCACCGAATAGCCAGCCCAGGCAAACTAGTCGACACATCTTCAAAGCTTGTTTGTTCAACCACCATCTATGTAGCTCCTTCACAAGAGCATCCCAACAAACGACGCCTTTATCTACGAAGGTGCATTTACATTGTTTATGTTACTGACACGATTGCAATGTTTTTTTGGCAGACTTATCGCCACTCCCCCCCCGTTTTGTCTTGACTCCCGATCTCCCAAGCACTATCCACCCAGAGCTCTTGTAATAGTTCCACTACTCCCGCCTTCGATGAACTCGAGCAGCTGAAGCTGAAGTTTAGTTTCTTTCAGCGGACAACACGGCGGTGAATGGGTTTAGAACCTAATGTTTGTGTTTGGCCAATACATTCCCCCTCCCCCTTAGCTTAAAAGGGCAAGAAACCAGATCGTTATCACAGCAAAGACCCTCCTCCGCCACCGTTAGAATCCCCGAGAGTACTGAACTGACGTTCGAAAACGAAATCGAGTATACTGCGCACATCCTCAGATGCTACAAAGATGAATTCGAAGCCATGTCTAAAATCCGCTAGTATGTCCGTCTTCTGGGATTCAAGGACGAGTTTCTTGATGACGGTAATCTTTGATACGGAATATTCATTGAGGTTTTTGCATATGCATTTCCTCATGTCTAAAGTTCTTGACTGTTAGGCCCAATTGACTATGTGTATTGTATCAGCGTTTAGCGTGGTTAGGAGAGCTAGCTTTGCGTTTTTCTCTTGAGTTAAAGCTGGGTTACCCATGGATTACTATCTGAGAAACCAATGAATTGAGGGTGGCAAGATATGTGTTCAGTACATAGAGGAAGCAAAAGAGGGTGTGACGTCATTTACGAAAAGAGCCGCATTTCTTGGGTTAGGGGTCGGAGCTTAGTTTGACTTCTCAAATAATTGTCAACATCTATCCGTATATCTCAATCAATTATGGCCTGCTCTGTCTTTAAGAATTGTTTCAATCTAGGGTACGTTCGATTGTGGTTTGGGTCGAAGTACTTAGGCACATAATACGTTGATACAAGAACCAAACAACAACCTGCAACAGCAATTCAAAACACAAACAAAACGATATTAATTAACTACCGGTAGATGATAACAATGCAGTACCAAAATACTCCGCAAAAGTTACTGCAGTAAATTCAATCTTAAATGTCCTCTAACTAAACGCCGAGTGTGAAGTCTCGAAATGGTTCTTAAGGTATCGAGAATGCATCGAACACAAAAGCTCTACGTATATGTATTCCGTCTCAAATCTCACAAAGATGGATGTAGTTTTTTTATTACAATTTTTGTAATTATAGATTCCTCCCTTTCAGAGACGCTCGTATTGCTCTGCATTTGATTGATAGGTTGAATTGAAGGGTATATACCTTTTTTTTTTTTACTACTAGAAGTGAAACCCCTATCACACTATAAATCTAGGGATAAATCTATGTAGACCAAATTCAGGTTTAAAAATACATATTGATGGATCGGAATGTATATAATTTGAGATGCGCCCGGGGTCATAACTATCTCTCGCCATGATTTCTTATAATTATAACGGTATGACTGCAATTCGTTCTATTACGACTTCTCTATCTACTGCAAAGATTCATTCAAGAAGTATACGTAGAATGTATAAAAACTAAGTAGTTCATCTCGAGCTTAAGTGGTGTGGACACGAATGCCCGGGCTACAAAAACATAGGAGATGGTGCCGTTACGTTTACAAGTTATCATGAGATGTTTGGAGCGCGAGTTTTGTGAGTTTGCGGTGGTGGTGGAGGTGTTTCAACTATGATCACTACCTGCCCATCTTCTTAGAGTTTACTGAATTTATGAGCAAAGTGTACTAGTACACTACCCCTAAAAATCTGCTAATCAAAACTTTGTGCGGATGTGGAGCCTTCTGGAGTTTGAAACATTCCAAAGCTTGCAAGTTGAAACGGGGAAGTCAAATTAACTTTCTGTTTTTGTTTATCCTGGGTCCGAGTCAATCATTACGCTCCACATCTGCCTCCATGCCATAGTTGTCATATAAATACCCTCGTTCGGACGATTCACTATTCTTCTCGGACTGGGTCTGTGCAAGCGTTGCAGGTATTCATCCAGGCGTAGTCTACGCTCAACTTTCCTGATTCCTCCTACGCTTCCAATGCAAGTTGGTTGGATTTTGCTCATGCTCTCAGGTTGTTGTATGCCTTGTCGACGTAGTTGTTCTAGAGGGGACATAGGTGAGTCTTCCCTTGCCGTTGGTTGAGGGGCCGGACTTACACATTTTCCTCTTCCTTCAGGGTGCTGGCGGGATTCACTTGGGTCGGCGAATCTCAATACCTCGGTTCGTGAACGAGCCTTATAATCACCGTCGACGCTGGTCATGAAGAGATTGCTTCGCCTCCAAGAGATAATCTCTTTAATCTTCCTTTTGTTTGTCCTTGCCTTGAGTACACACCCGTCTCTGCATGGCTTTGATTCCCGAAGATCACTGTGAAGCTCAGTAGCAGTTCTAAGCTCAGCTAAATTTGACTTCCATCAGACGCTCAATAATGTGGGTGGGCACATGGACCTGGTTTTATTGTTTATCTCGCATTTCAGGTCCATTGATTCCAACAGATGGTAGAGGAGGAAAGTGGCTACATTAGTGTGGAAGATTTTCTGTGGACGTGACCGCGATACTAACACGGTGAAGAGGGCAGGATTAGAAACCCCTAAGCCACCGCTCTAGGAATGAACGTCGGGCCTATTCATCAGTGATAGTGCGCTGGTAATTGTTGCGCCCCAGAGCTTCCCTTCGGATTATTGACAGCGCGGGTTCCCAGATTGTACAGTGCAAATACACAACGACAAAGTGTTTCGACCAAGCTAGTTGTCCTCGGCAGTGGAAGAAGGAATTGTGTTTAGATTTAGGAAAGATTTAAGAGTTGTAAGAGGATACATATGGGTCTTTTGGGGATCATAGAAATGTATGTTGACATGTTGCTCTCGTGAAGTTGAAATTAATCCAGGCAAATTGGATGGTAGATCCGGGGAATATACAAGACTTCCGCACATGCAAAAATTCCTCTTAGAAATACCAATGATATCGAAGGATGGCGTGTAGGTTGACAGCTGGTGCTGCAAATTGAGGCTGTGGGTAACAAATCACCATTGATTCGATGAACTGCATTGAAAATATTAATTAGCATACAGTTACGGGTAGATCCAATAATTTCCGGTCTGGGATACCGCGTGAATTTATTGGCAGTTTTTTACCACCTATTTCAATGTTGTTGTTGTTGTTTATTCATACTGTATTTACTCTAGCTAGAGTATGACAGGACCCTTATCACCCCCGCCTCCGGGCGAGCCGGTTAGATGGCGGAGCTCCCACCTGCTACCCTTCATCCCCGCTGACAAAAGAAAAGAAATGTAAATGACTGACCGCTCCTGACAAAAAATCTCATACCGAGTACCTATTTCAATGTACAGGCTTTGTATATAGTAGCTTGTAATTCTGCTTTATAGTCGACTTGCAGATCCAACGTGCTGTATGATACTCTCTTGCCTGGACGTCCACAATCCAAGCCAAGAAACATATTGCACGTTCTGGCTAGATTTCGCATAGGATCTTCTTTCCAACTCATTCTTCCAATTCATCCTTCAATAAGTTAGCGGCCCATATCGTTTACGCAGATATCCCCGTGCTACAAACGTACCATCTTCATTCTGTTTCGTGCTGCCTCTGATAGACAAGTTTCCCTCCAATGAGCTTTGGCGCTGGCATGGTTAACGTTGTGTCCAGGGATATCGATGCGGTTTTTAGACGTTGTAAACTACTCTGTTCCGCAAAAAAAGTCAGAAAGTAGTAGTGTTAGAGACCAGGTGCAATTGAAGAATGGGCTACGAAGAAACCAGCCCTATTTGTAGTTGACCTTTGATCGATGCAAATGGCAACACAAGCCTGAGGCGTCTTGGGTTCTTTGTCAAAATCAAGCGCGAGTCATCAGCGCCCATATTCCAGCCGCGATGCCCCCATACCAAAGAAGCGGTCATCTGCCCATCTTCACGGGCGCATTTTTATGAGTCCCCGAATGAGCCAAGGACCTCTCACCAGGGGTGGGTTGCTCTCGTGCCTAGACTTTTTCTCCTCGCTCGGATAGCGAAAAAGGAATGTCTGATATACGAGCGCAGGGTGCGTTTCGTTTCACTAGTCTATATGTAAAACAAATACCTGGGGCTGAATTGAAGGGCTGCGGTTTTAGGGTTTTTGGTTTTAGCATTGTTGCGGTTTTCTGAATAACGGGATCCATCTTGCTTCCTCTATCTCTTACCGGGTACGTCTGCGTACGTATGCGGACGAAAGAGAGAGAGAGAGAGGCATATCAAGATAGCAACGAGACATAATTGAGTTCTCGAATCCAGCCATAGATAGAGCGCGCGCGCTCGTTGTCGACTATCGATAACGGAAATTAACGGTCCGGAAATACCACACGCAATCATTCTAGAAGCTCTCTCTGGGGAGAGGAGAGGGAACTATGATAGGTAACATAGCTAGCTAGCTAGAAAGCAGCCATGGGCGTTTGTTCGCGATACGATAATGAATGAAATATGCCTTTTCGGCAGTTTTGTGGGGAGGTTTGCGTTGGCTGTACATATAACCGTTACGCTGTACCATAACCAACGGCTTTTTCTTCCGCAACAGAAAGAAAAGAAAAGTGTGAATGAGATGCTCGGAAGGGGCTGCCGAATAAAAAATATTTATGTAGAATGGGGGCCCGAGCTTGAAGACGTACGGGGACGTGCATATGTAGCCATCTTTCCTCCCTCCCGAGGAAGGATGTGTGTGTGTGTGCTCTCTTCAATTTCCCACCCCAAGGCTTTTCTAAAGTTTGTTTTACCCAATCGTGACTGTGCGTGGTGCCAAACAAGCGATTTTATATGTACCCACGAAAGGGGTTTCTGATCAGGGGGAAAAGGCGATGGTGGAGAGAGGATGCGTGTTGGATTATTGGTCAATCGGGCTGAATAGGTGTATGGGTGGAGTATCTGCAACCGGCTGCAGCAGTCGTGATGGTGGTGGGCTTGCAGTGATGGATGTGTTTGATAGGTAATGCAACACACTCACACTTCACCTCTCGGCAGCGTCCCCGGATGTGGGAATATTTCAATCGAACAAAAATGTCACCATGGATATGGCTCGCAAAGTACACATCTCGGGCGTTCCACGCGATCATGGGCTGCAAGATGATCTGATATCAATCATGATCCTGACTTCTCGAGTCCAGGCAGCAACAGGATGGGAGTCAACGCGCGCCCAGGCACACGCGTTGTTTCCCCCTTTGGTTTCTGGGTTTGGTAAAAATAAATAAGCGGATGCAGGGAGGATGATGACGGTGATGATGGATGGATGGGCAGTCTGGCGTTGGATGAGGGTGGTGGGTGCAAGACAAGGCAGGCAAAGGGCATCGATCGCGGAATCCAGTCTTCGCTGCGAATGAAACGTTGGCTTGCTTTTTTGGCCGTTTCTGCCTGCTACTTACCTCAGGATGCGCACGCGGCGCACAAAAAAAAACATAACCAGGCTGGCACAGCCAATTGCTTGCCTGCTATCTCCGGCGGATTCTCCGCGCGTGCGCTGAGAGGTGAGGGATTAAACACATAGAATGTTTTTGTTTATGCTGGGCCTGGATGAATTTAGGTGCTACTGCTGCTGCTGCTGTGCTGCGGTTGATGAAGAGAATTGATGGTATGCTGTATGTATTGATTGGAATCGTGACTGAAATGGTAAGGGTGGGTGTGGCGGAATCGAGGGAATGAAAGAGGTCACGATAAAGAGCTGTTGAGATAGAGCATTGTTGGGGTAGCGCCAAAAATACTTTACACAACCACGACAACGAATGTGGACTCGTGATCGAGGTATATATGGTAGAGCTTCCATATCATGGGATTGCTTCTTTCAAGTACTGGTGCGGTGCTGGGGGATAGGACACCAAGAAGAGCTATCCGGTTGGGTT
Organism: Trichophaea hybrida; assembly: GCA_015178995.1. NCBI lineage: Eukaryota > Fungi > Ascomycota > Pezizomycetes > Pezizales > Pyronemataceae > Trichophaea > Trichophaea hybrida. The sequence goes on along the minus strand of WHVE01000630.1, from coordinate 56,025 downwards.
TAACATCAAGGTTGCTAGAGTACAGTACATACTCTAGCTGCGTTGCTCTACTTTAGTTGGTGATAGCTATCCGGGGATCCAGCAACTGACTCGAGATTGATTGAGGTGATCATGATGATGACGGGCAGCACATATGCGATGCGGGTGCAATGCTACTGAATACGTGGAGATGGTTTTCTCCGTTCGATTTGCATACATCATACATGGTACAGGCGATGGATGGGGCATACAATCTGGGGTGGGCGAGATAACTACTATGGAGTGTATGCCGGGGGAAACTGTTGTCGTGCGCCGGATGTGGGTAATGTCCTTGGGCTTTACTGAAGGGACGATGTCGCCTTCATCGTAGAGCATTGCAATTGAAGGCGGTCAACTTGACATGGCGTGCAAATCGCAACATATGAGTCGAGATGGAGGCCGAATGGCGAGGATTTGCATTTGTTCATTTCCACGCTTCAGTTGGGAGGTGACCTTGTTCACTTTGTTCATGCCTGTTTCGGTTAGCCGTTGGGATTTACTAAACGCCATCTTGGTCACAACGGATCCGTTCTAAGTGCGTCCCCCAGCATTATTGCTGCATGCGACGGCGTCACACACCCCAGCACTGACGATTGACTGACTGACTGAAGTTGAGTGACTGAGTGACTGTATCAGCAATAGCAACAACAGGAGCAGCAGCAGCAGCACCACCAGCAGTCGCATTCCAGTCACTTCACTGTCGCACGAATAACCTTTCGCGCAATAGAAGAGAACGCCGTCCGTTCCATCCATCCTCCTCTTCCCATTCTCTTGGATTGTTCAGCTCTCCCTCCCTCCTCTACCACTCACTCACTCCCGCGTTCCATTCTATCTCGCTATCACATCTCACAGCTATCATATCTCTCGCGGATCTGCAGTACCGCTCCACCCAGAGGTCCGAGAGATATCTACTTATCATACATACTACATAATATCTACCTTGCCTCAGAGCTATCCTCCCAGCCTTGCTGTTGCTTGTACTCACATCCCAGGAACCTATACACACCACACGCACGTACACCCTCCGCCTCCAACCAACTTTGCTACCCTTTAACTCCAACCTACTCCTCCACCCCCCAACAATAACGTTTACTCTCCCGTCGTATGCTCCTTTACATCGCCATCTTCACCCGACATCGACGAACGAGGAGCTAGGAAAGAAGGAAAGGAAGCTTATTCCACCCACCGCCCGTATAAAGCCGCCGCCACATCGTTCTCTGACTGCTTCTGGTCTCCCTTTGGGATCTCGCTACGATGGCGTCACGGCCAAGCGGAGGTAATGGGCCAGCCCAGACCGACTCTACAGTCGGAAACTATCGAATAGGCAGCGAAATAGGAAGGGGATCCTTTGCTACGGTATTTAAGGGACATCATACGGTGAGTTTTGCTTGGTTGCTTTCTGGAAGCTCTTTGCACCCCGGGATGCACGCGATTGGCACCCGAGATGCTTGTGGACAGCTACAGCTGCCAGCAACTGCTGCTCTGGATTTGAGTGGGCGTCAAATGGTCGATCGATGAATATTTGTCTCGTCCACCTGGCACCAGTTATACTTGCTCGGGGAAGCTTCAAATGATAGTTAAACTACAGGAATTCGGTGGCTGACTGTTGTTGGGTCTAGAAGAATAAATCCCTTGCTGCCATCAAGATGGTCCAGCGGCAAAAGCTGAGTCGAAAGCTTCTCGATAACCTCGAATCCGAAATCCAAATCCTCAAGAAGCTCAATCATCCACACATTGTTGCCCTCACCGATTGCAAGAAGACCGAGAAGTTCATTCACCTTATCATGGAGTACTGCTCCGTGGGCGACCTCTCAATATTAATTAAGAAGCGGGATCGAATGGTGTCTGTGCACCCATCTCTCGACGTGGTGGCCCGAGATTATCCTTCGCCACCTGGTGGTGGGCTACACGAAGTCCTGGTGAGACACTTTGTCAAGCAGCTTGCTAGTGCTCTCGAGTTTTTGCGGAAGGATGGGCTGGTGCATAGGGATGTGAAACCCCAGAATTTACTACTGAACCCGTCACCCGATTATGCGGCTCAGTATCTGGAAGGGGGTGATATGGAAGGCTCACGCATGTTGGTTGGACTCAATTCATTGCCTGTTCTCAAGCTGGCCGACTTTGGATTTGCGAGAGTGTTACCTTCCACGGCTATGGCGGAGACTCTATGCGGTTCGCCTCTATACATGGCTCCCGAAATTCTGCGGTACGAAAAGTACGATGCCACGGCGGATCTCTGGTCTGTTGGAACTGTTCTTTACGAGATGATGGCTGGAAAGCCACCATTCAGAGCTCCCAATCACGTCGATTTGTTGAGGAAGATTGAGTCTAAGAACGATAAAATTGAATTCCCCTCGACATGCACTTCAAGTGAGGAGCTGAGAGGACTGGTGAAGGCATTGTTGAAGAGGAATCCCGTGGAACGGATGTCATTTGAGGAGTTTTTTGGTCATCCAGTTATTACGAAAGAAATACCAGGGATCAAGGAAGCTCCTGTGGCGAGCCTCGTGAAACCTCGCGTTGAAATTGCTCTACAGGCTGGGGCTGGGGCTGTGGAAATCCGGAGGTCATCGTCGTACAGGAGGGCTGTAGCCGATCAGCGAGCACTGGGTGTAGAGCGGGAAGAACGGTATACCAGGGAAGGGATACCGCCGCCTTCCCCCCGAGCAACAAGACCTTCAGTAGAGAACTCAGCTTTACCGTTTGCTACTCATATCGACAGACCAGCAATAACGCCTTCACCTCCACAACTGCCTCCAGAACGACCTGCTGAAATTCGAAGGTATACCACTCAGACAGGAAGGCCTCAAACTCCTCAATCGCCTAGACCCGGTGTCACAGCTTATGCAACTGCACCTACCCGGGAAGATCTCCTTGTTCAGCGTCGAGGCGCGGCCATGGAACGTGTACACAGCCGAGACTCGAATATTTCGCCAGGCAACTCATTATTGATGCACCATCGCGAAGATGAGAAAGAACAGGCGGAACATCGGGAGAGAGAAGTGTCTCGTCGTTCAACACATAAACGGGGTAACAACAGTCGGGAGCTTCGAAACTCTGAAGAGGACTACGTGATAGTGGACAAACAGCAGGTGCAGGTTAACGCCTTTGCCGATGAGCTTGCAACTGCTAGACGTGGTGGTATAACGCCACCTTCTACCAACGCCTTGGTTCGTAGATTAAGCTCCGGTCGAGCTAATCAGCCCTCTTCCCCACGGCCAGCGGCAGGACGCCCAGCGGAGTATGTTCACCCAAAGGGCTCGTACGAGAGAAAGTATGGGTCGTCGCCTGGTGCCGCGGCAAAGTCCGCCCTTGCAAAAGCTCTAGAAGTTGCCAATCTTCGGTTATTTGGTGTGAGCCTGTCATCTCCAAACCACAGCCCACCGAATATGACATCGGGGTTTCCCGCTTATCCCGGTCCTGCTAGTTTGGTCATGGTCGGTAATGGCGGAAACATGCTAGAAGAAGATATGGTGGCACTACACACGATAGAGGACAGTGCAAGCCGAAGCGATGTTGTTTACAACTTTGCAGAAGTGAAGTATGCACAATTGATGCCTTCTTCCTCTTCCACTGGAGAAAAGCCACAAGGACTAGGTCTCGTCTCGACCGGTGGTGTCGATCTCAATGCGCCTTCTGATAATAGGAGCCTCGAACTTACCCCTGACGCCACGATCTTAGCTGCAGAAGAATGCCTTGTGCTCTTCGTTAAGGTTCTGTCATTATTGTCTAAGGCTACCGATGTTGCACACGCCTGGTGGGCTGCAACAAATAAACACGGTGGATCTATGTCGGCTGCTCGGACGGCTGCCAGCACTCGGATGAATGGCGTCGTTCAGTGGATTCGCGAACGATTTAACGAAGTTTTGGACAAGGCTGAGACAGTACAAAGCAAGATTATTGAGGCACAGAAGGACTTGCCGCCTAATCATCCAAGTCATCCCGGTAATCACCAGAGCGAAGTTTCCCAGGGAGCTGCCATTAGCAACTTTGTGCTCACTACTGGAGTGACGGCTGAGAAGCTGATGTACGATCGAGCATTGGAAATGAGTCGGGCTGCAGCTGTGAACGAGCTGGTTGGTGACGATCTGCCGGGGTGTGAAGTGGCCTATGTCACCTCATTACGTCTTTTGGAAGCCATATTGGAGAAGCGAGATGACGAAGATATGAACATGGATGATGACGATACGAAATTAATTGAGAAGTGTGAGTTACATCTCGTCTCTCCTTGTAGCAGCGATACTAATGATGTAGTCCTGATACATATCCGGGCGAGACTCAGCGCGATCAGGAAGAAGATGGATGGCTTGTCACGACGATCACCAGTGCATTCCGCGCATGGATCTCCACATTTACATCTTCCGCCTTCTCCGGTTGCTACAACAGGTCAGCGATAGTTTTTATATTTATTATTTTCTGTTTTAACAGCATGCATTATCATCAGCGAAGCATATATTTGCACATTTTTATTTGGGTATCCGATATGGGAGAAACATTAGTATTTCGTTATTTCTATTATTTACGTCTTTTTCTCTCTTGTTTTCATCCTAAATTGGGATGGGGTTGTTGGTGGAGTGGTTTTCTGCTCTCTGGGGTTTTTTTGCGCGCGCGGAACTTATTGCACTGAAAGAAATCTACCTAGAGGAGAATTAACGACAACATTGGATGGGGCGCTCTGGTCTTGGTTAGTCGGTTTTTTTTAACTCTATCTTTTTTTTTGTGTACTTTGCTTTGATTTGGCTTTGATTTGGATTTGGCGAGTTTGGGGCGCGGGGAAACTTTGAAATTTTTTTCTATTTTCTTTTTGATTTGATTTGACCCGCCGCGTTTTCTCTGGTGGTGGTGATGGTGGATGGAGGTGTTTATGGGGAAATTCACTACTACTTCTACTTGGGGGATTAGGGGCTCGTGTACTTGTGTGTGTATGTGTGGGCGTTTACAATTGCAATTATGAGTGAATTGAAGGGGGGGGGGGGGGGATGCTCGCTGGTTGAGTATAGCATGGAGGGTTAACTTAGTATATTCTTTTTTTTTCTTTGTTCTTGTTCTTTGTTCTTTGGATGCGAATGTGGGTTGTGATATAGCTGTCCGGGGGGGGAGGCTTTTGGATACGTATCGAATGGATATGTAAATGAATGCTATGTGGATATTGATTGCATACGTACGGCTGGCTGGGGTATATATATGGGTGAGTTGTGATATGTGCAATATGAGAAATTGTGAAGTATGAGTGATGTGATGTGTGTAACGAAGGGGATGGGGAATAGATAATTGGGTGAAATGTATCAAAAGCCTTGAGCAATAAGGTCCGAATGTTAACCAACTACAGTGGATTGTTACCCATTGAGATTATGTGTTGCATAATACATCGTCAGCCTCCGTAGGGCTGTAGGGCATGCGCATGCCGAGGTACGATACTCAGCCGTATCTATTGTACACACCTGCTCTCAGGAGTACTGTATATATGGCCTTGAAGGCCTCGTAGATTAAGTCAATCAAGCATCTATTGCAACATTATGTGTATTCGTACGAGTGAGTGAGTGAGTGTGAAAATTGCAAATATACTCGGGTGAAGTGGAGGAAGAGACAGAATTGTGATACTGTACTGGTCACAGTGGTTCGGACGCCAGCAGTTAGAGGGGGGTGTCCGTCCGGCCAAATACATGTACTTGTCAGCATCAGGAAGCCAATGTCCCATGAGTTAGATCTGTCAGCACTGGTATCATGATGGTATTTGTTCTATTTAAACCGCCCAAAAGTACTACTTCTTCCAGCCGATCCATTTTTCAGATCCCTTATTCTAGCCACGCTTTTTCAATAGTCAATAATAGTTTCTCCTCTTACATGTCTACACCACTGTATAGCTTCATGGCGGCAACATCACGGTGTCCGATTACCCAAAGGCCGTCAGCAACAACTGTCCGATGGGAAAATGCCTGTCAGCACCCACCTGCGTCCGAACCACTGTGACCAGTACAGTATTGTGATATATATGCTCGTAAAGAAAGGCTCGTCCCACACACAGTACGGCCTGGGGGAGGTCCTCTGCCACCGCCAGCGCCGCTGTACTACGCTTTGTTGCCCACCCATCCACCATGTACCACCTCCCTTCAGGCAAACCAATAACTTTCATAAAGACGGTGAGTGAAAGCCATTACTTTGATGATTGATAACTGTAGAATTAATTATACATATCCGAATTTTGAGGCGAAATGTGGCCTTTAGATCGTTCGTATAAGCTTCAGGACCGTCACTAGTCCCAATAAATTCACCTCAAAATTAATAGTACCTGATCGGGGTGGGTTGCAAGATTGCATTGAGTAGATATCAAGAATTAAATATGATTTAGCACTCGGGTTTTCCCTTGCTACGTTGGCTTGAACAGATATGTTGAGCGCTGCGAGAGTATACTGTTTCAAAGAACCTTAATTCTCCAGGACCATCGTTGGTCTTTTACGAGTGAAGGGATAGGTAGGTTTCCGACCTTAAAACCGTCTGCACCATTTCTATTAAATGCCAGTCATAAATATCTAACTCTACTATGCAAATGAAAATTCTATCTTGCCATGCATTATTGTTCGCCTGCGAGAAGGGAACGAGAGAAAAGCAAAGTGTAAGCACGCTTCCACAAAAACCAACACCATTATTTCCGCAACTTCAAGCCTTCCGGAATGTAAAACATCGAATAGCCCCTATGATGATAAAAGCATCCAATAGAAGAAAAGAAATCCACCCAGCAGTTGCTAGGTGGCTCAAACCATATTCCCAAAGACAGAATCTTCCATGCCACCCATCTTAGGAAGTTCAATAGGAACTAGTATCATATCAGCTATACCCTCAGCTTACACTATCGTGGAGAAACTTACGAGGGGGGCTCGGCCTTTGGAACCCAAACCTGACTCTCTGAATTCGATTCATTCTGTCAAGTGACGGAGTCTCCATACGCAACACAGATTCGCGGTATAACGTCTGCGATCCCCAGTCGTACGAACAAAGGACAGCTCTCAGCATACCACCCTCACTACCGCAGGCCAATGCCACAACGGGAGGTCTGACGGCGGAGATGAGATTGACAGTCTATGGAGTGTTAGCTGGAGGATCTTCTCCTAAGGAATACGCCTACATACCATGGTGTGAGTATCGACGATTGTGAATATTTTCTGTGCACCGAGCGGGCTATTCTTCGCATTCTCGACCATCTCGCGGATGGCGGGGTCGTCCGTAGGGTCCCTTCCGACACGTTCTCCATACGCATTCGCCGAATGTCTCGATAGTCTGCTTTCCGAAACACCCCACTTCATCCGACCAACCTCAAACCCAAGGATATAGGATTCAATCGTCTTGATATCCATATACCCTTCGAACCCAAACAATCTTGCTTCCGTGTTCCAAAACTTTCCACCGAACGCAACACGTATCAACCACGGCGCCGCGAGCATTGGCATTGCCGCAAACAGAAGGAGAGAGATGAGGGAAGAACCGTAGGAGCCCATCGCGGACACTACCAGCAAAATGATTATAAAAATAATCCCGCTCCACCGCAGAAGTCCCACCGCAAGCCACCGCTTCCAAGACCAACGTCGTCGATGCATGATCCTCGTAAATCCATCCCATTTTATTCCGGCTGCCCAACAGCCGTCGAGAAGCACTGAGTCGTCATCACAGATCCCCGCCACTTGGCATTTGGGATAGATATCCCACGGACACGCACCCCAGGCATCGTCGGAGGTGAGCCAATGGCCGCCAGGGCGCTGGGGAGAAGGCATACCAGCCGCTCCAGGAGACAATCGGAATCGTTTGCGAATGAGAGTCGTGCAAAGGCTTGGAATTCGCTATCCGTGCTATCGATCTGTGGTCGGCGTCGGAGGAGTCCCATCAAAGCGTATGAAAGATCGCCTTCGAAGTACTGCTTCTTCTGTCTGCGACGGTGGAGACAACGGAAGGCCATCACGGCTAGCTCGAGCCGGCTCAGAGTTTGAGTGCCTTCGAAGTGCTCGATCAATTGCCGGGCTTCCATGGCATCGCCCCATGCTCTCCGGGGAAAGTCATTCTTGGGGATGATTTCGAGGGAGGTACGGGGAACTCGTCCATTCTCTCCCCACTCACCCTCAAGCATTGTATAGGCATAGATATCTTGGTGTGCGGGACTCAACAACGCTTCCGGAAACCTAGTTGAAGTTAGCCAGTTGTTTGCCAAATCGTTGTACATATGCCGGAACTTACGTCCACATTCTTGATCCCCACTCTTGTAGGTTCCCTGGGTGCTGCTTGAGCACTATCACTAGTGACACCGCGCCGCGGATGATATCACTCATGCGGTACATATCTTTCTTCTTCTGCGGCAAACAAGAAAGAGCGCACCAAAACGCACCTACACCAGCTTTCCGGGCAGCATATTCGCCGATCTGGGTAAGTGCCGTCTTATCCTCCTCCGAATCGTGGGAAAAATGAGTAGTGGAATAGGCGACGAAAATATACGGAGTGCTGGTATCATTGGGGTTGTACGGGTTCTTCGAGCCACCAGCGAGATGGTGCCCCCGTCCTTCTTCGAGGTAGAGTAGATATGTGGGCCGTAATATACGTTCTTGGGCCGGGCTGGGGTTAATGCTACTCGTTACCTCCAGCTGCGGACTCGTATATTTCTGCGATTTCTCATCTTCAAATTCGATGACCCTATTTTCTCTGATGTTTTTGTGCTCCTTTGCGTACCCATGGTACTTGTACGGGAATATATCATATTTCCCTTCGTTCGCCATGATCCTTCCGCCAGTCGGAAACGGCATAACCACCATTAGGGCAATTACGGCGGGTATCCATTTTGCGGCTATCATCCAGCGTTCGTTGCTCGTGCGCTGGAAGTCTCCCTCCACGCCCTTGAATGGCCAATATGCAACCCGTAGCATAGTGGGACCGGCATTGCGGATATAAGTGCGCCGCCAGTTGTGGGTACCCGGAGTCTGTGCCGAAGGGCTTGCGTAGATGTCGTCGACGGTCGCCACCATCAGCTTGCGCAACTTAGCCCAGTTGGGCTCGGGGTACCGTTCCCTGTCGAGTTTGAGAATTCTGACCCGGTCAACAGCATCGCGGTAGCGTATAGGCTCCGGCAGCGGGTGTATTACTGTTGCCTCCGTATAGGTGTGCGGTGATTCCCAGCACCATCGGGTTCCAGGGTTGAAGATATTGAATCGACCGGCCTGCGGCGTGCGTTTATGCACCGTGGATTCAAAGTCAGGGCGGAGGTACTTATGTCGTTAGTATGTAACGCATGGATGCTTGGGGAAACTTACGCAGTGGGATATACGACCCGTTTCTTCTTTCTGCAGCTGCTGGGTTGCCTGGCTGTTCGGTCCGCGTTGGTAGAACGCTGCCATTGGAGCAGCACTGGTGGAGTAACCCTCGGTGGTCTGCGGTGGAGGAGTTGCATCCCTTGTTACGGTCACGGCCGACTCTGTGTCGTTTTCTGACTCCTGGACATACAAGAGTGATTTTGGAGATTCCGGTCCCTGCGAGTTTCAATATCCAAGCGAACAAAGGCCCGGAAGAAATACTGTACCACAGGGTCTGCATAGTAATGGGTGACATCGAAGCCCCCGGTTGTTCGATTCGATGACGCCCAACTCTACGAGCGGTTAGTAACAATTCCCTTGGATTGATGGGAATTTCTTACGTTAGACCTTTGGGCAGACATAGAATCAAGCTCCATATTCAATGGCAGATATTTGAGCCTCCAGTTTTTGTATCAGATACTGGAGTTTAAGGCTTGAAAACGTGGTTATGCTCTCCTGGGTCATGCATTGATTCTAGAAATACAGAGTTTTATAACTTTCCCATCGCCTCTACCCCCATCTTCCCCCTCTCCGCGCGTGAATCATTGTCTGAAATTTCTCTTGGCTTTCGGACCCTGATGGAAAAAAACCGGACATGATGCACACATGATACATGGGAAAAAGGAATCTTTTGTCAATCAGATGTTGGTGGAGTGATTGGGGTAGGTAAGTCTGTGCTTTTCTTTGGACCCTGGTGAACATCCATCCAACGTTGCAACTGTCAACATGTCAACAAGGGTACATATACCCCCCCATACAGCCCAGAATCACGGAGGCGGGTGATAGTCTACATAAAGTTTCTTGCGCGGGATAAAGGGGTAGATACAGTAACACCGTTATAGGCGGTACGGTGGTCGGCTGCTGTCTGGATATCATCCTTGAACATCCAACATCCAACTGCATGGCCAGGCACTACCGCTCTTCAGCCTCACAATACTAAGGCAAGGCGAGATGCGAAGAATAACTCTGCCTTCCTAAAGGCGCGGTAGATACTTTCTATCAATATATGGAAAATTCTAAGTGATGCACTTGCCACTTCTTGCTGGAGATATGATTCGTTGGACGATGATTCTAATTGCCTCCCAACATTAACTCTCAACTCCGTATAATGATACACAAGAATTCAAAAAACCGACGAGCCGTGAGATGGCTAAGAGCTTAACTACCGCTTCTTAGAAGACATTATTGCCGACCCGTGGTATCCCAAGGATACAGAGGCCAAGCAGTTTAGTCTAATTGTTTGAATGTTAATGAAAACCGTTAATTGCCGTTCACTAAGACAGCTTCTAGAAGATTAAATCTTACGCTATACTAGCTTCGCTATCCCTGCGCATGCGCAGTACGATCTTCATTGAGTTGGACTGTTCACAAATTATCAAGTATCACGGACATCTGTGTTCTAGGTTCCGTCTACTGCTTCCCGATAAAAGCATGTTTATTTTGTCTTACCTTTTCATAGTCTCACAGCGTAAAAGATAGAGTTTGAAGCTCCGGAGTATACATAGATTGTTATGGTGGTATAACCATTGCCCTCAAACAGGCAGTGTTGAATGAAAGGTATCTATTGTCACTTCAGACCGCAGTACAGAGTATTTCCACCGAGAATGAACCGCAAAAATTGGATATTGAGACCAGCTACATATCCATAAACATCAACCCCCAGCCATAGCACCCTCACCGCCTACCGCAAAAACCATGAAAACCAGCTCTTGGCCCTCTTTGCCCCCTTAACCTTCGCCTTCCTCTGCTTCCCACTGGCTTGCTGAGCGACCTGTTGTTGCATGTCACGGCGCATTGCCGTTGGCGCAGTCGAAACTTTCACCTTTTCACCATATCAGCGCTTCCCTTATGTTAGGTATCAGCCTCGCAACCTACCGGTCTTCTAGTGTATTCCTCGTCGTCATCGCTATCTGGCTCAAGCGTTATCTAGCATGTGCAATCAATGACTCGATTCTACTCTTTCTAAGCTAGGGATATATATACCTTCCCGTGCAGACCTACATATCCGTTGGGTTCGCCATGACAGCCCTGAGAGCGTACATCTCTCATACCACGGGCGACGTCGGAGTCATCGATGGGAGGTTTATTGCTGGGGTTTAACTATTCATTTTCTTAGTAGGTGAATTGCGGGAGAACGTAATGTCATACTTTAGAGTTTGGGCCATGATGCCATCCCTGGCCATGGTAGTCTTTGTAGAAGTCGTTGCTGCTGTGGATTTCTCGAACCTGTAAGGGTAATCAGTAGCCGCTTGCTGGAGGACTAAGACGAGAGAAGAATACTGATACTGTGACAGACATAATTATGCTTTTTTCTGATTGTTTGTTGAATGGAGGAAGTGAATGGGTCCTTTCCTTATATATCCACTGCTTCACTCCATGAACCAGCTGACTATTAGGTTTCGAAATATGTAGCTTCTGAAGTGACTTCAGCCCAAAATTTGATGCTGTTGGTGGTGGGTGATGTTTCGAAGCAGCTTCAGTTCGAGCTCGTTGGAGTAAGTTACACTGCAGTGAAGATAAGCCCTCTCCCCGCTGGAAACCTGGTCCCTGGGACTTGGAATTACGATTAGTAGCTCGGCGTGATTCTTCTTATCATATTTGTACAACTTATCTACAACTTACCTCACAATTCCACCGCAACAATCCAGCCTCTCACGTTTGCGCTGTGACCGTCGCTCGTGGAGTTTACCTCTAGCTTGATCTATAGATATCCCTAGACCACCATAAAGGTGAGTTTTGAGTATTAACAGAGGCTACTGCCTGACTTGATTGTGCGCATGTGTTGAAAGTTGCAAGAACCAAAAGATGCACAAGTTGTGTGATTGACCATGGTCACCGAGGGGTTTAAGGATGTTAAGAATGGAATAAAGATGTTTTACTGATGGGTGTTTATCCTCGCTGGCTGGCGTGGAAAGCTGCTTCTTCTTACCAAAGAATACTTTCCAGGGCGACTAATGGGAATACTATAGCCAGTTCATTCTCAAATGCGGGTTTGGCAGCGGAAATGCTGGAGGAATTCTCAAAAAGAGCGGAAGGCGAATTAACATCCGACTCCGAGGTTCTACTTGATTTTTGGGGCTATGTTCTGCTATGACTGCAAATTTCGTTTGTTCTTCCCGAGGTTACTTGCGAGCGAGCGAAACTGAATGTAATTCTTTTTTTTTCAACAGGCTGATTGGATAGGGTAGGTTTTTCTGATGTTATACCTCGAGGTTGGCTAGAGGAGGGCGCTTGGCTTTGGGTGTTACATTAATTCGTATTTTAAGCTTGGCAAGATGGGATTGTCAACTGAGACCTATAGAGAATGCATATTAAATCCCTTTCCAAGACCGTTGCTTCTTCGTTTCTTTCATTCTCGTGTGTAACGGTGGCCCCTAGCGTACTCTAACGCCTTGTGCGCTTTATCTGGGTCATTTTATGCGCTGAAGATTGAATGTTGGTGATCCATGCATATGGAGCCGGAGCATATCAAACCAGGAGGTGTTTCGTGGGGGAAAAAAACTCACCATGTGGCCAATTTCAGTATCTTCCCTGGTGCTGTTGGGTTTTCTACCAGCTGGAAATGCGCATGCGCAGGTGCCGAAAACAGGGAGACACTCTAAGAGCTTTTGATACATGAACAGTGACAGTGTCGATCATTGAGGCGGGGTATTCTACTTATACTGCCTCTCAACATACTGTATAGTTGAAATTGACGCCTCAACCATGGCCGCCAATGTTAGCAGCACCGCCTGCCTCCTCGAGAACAACGCAGATACCGTCGAATACCTCAAGTTGGGCCATGGCCGAGGTGTCGATCCAGACCCAAATTTCCCATTCCAAATCAAAGTCCTATCCTCTTCTTCACCAGATCTCAAGACCACCACTGTTAAGTCGCATTGTGACGAAACTGCGAGTTTCCTCCTTATCCGGTTTCTCCAGCTCAAGCTAATACTCTCAGGATCCTGCCCCGCCAATCCAAGTCGTCTTTGCACCCACTGACTTCCCCTTAAAATCCACGGTCGATGAGTTATCCAAGTTGTTTCAGAAATACAAATTCCCCAGCGCATATAGACTAGAGCGGGTTCAAAGCGTGACCTACGCCTTTGGCGCGCGAGAAACCGATTGTTGGCTACATTTTCTATGCAAGCATATACAGATGCGGAGAAGTAGGGAGGCTGGGGGGTTTGTTCCTATCAACGACGTGGCGGAGGACCATAGCTGGAATGCCGCGGGGTATTTTCTTTCTTGGTCTCACGTTGTAGATTTGGAGGAAAATGGGGGGGGAATTCAGGAGAAAAGGGAAGGGAAGAGGATTTCAAACGTGACACTTATTTGTTCGGGAGCACCTGTCGGTCTGGAAAACAGACTGAAGGAGTTTCTGGCAGTATCAAGTAATGTAGATGTCATCATGCAAGACCCGTATGCACTATGGATACCGGTGTTGATGGAGAGCTGGATTTTGATGGATGATACCGTGTGGTATCTACAAGAACTTTTCGGAAAATTGGAAAACGTGAACCCCTTGTTCCTCTTCCTGTGTATTTCATAGGCTGAAAGATATATGGCAGCAAACTATCAAATACACCCAGAACATGTCCAATGAGAACTGGAATACTAAGTTCGAGGTTGATTTCCAAAGGCTGCACAATCTTGCTAAACATATTATTCACCTTAAGGAGGGCTCTGACGCGATACTATATTCGCTGGAAGCCCTGCAGAAAGGCCATAAAGACATGCATATGGGCGAGGGCATGGTACGAAACGCCACGAAAAAAAGTTTCGATTATACGGCCAACCTCTTCTGGTCTACCAATGTGCGGCTATCAGCGTTGGAGAAAAAAGTAGACAACATCATCAACCTTGCCTTCCACCTGGTGGGCCAGCAGGATACCCGGCAGGCGAAGATAGACAGCAAAATATTTCTGAAAGATAGTGCAAATATGAGGGTTATTGCAGTTGTGACTATGCTTTTCTTGCCAGGGACGGCAATTGCGGTATTTGACTGTGCAAGAATTTTTGTGGGGAGTTGCTGACGAGGATCGACTATTAGACTTTGTTTGGAAGCAACTTCTTCAGTATGTCATCAAGCGGAAAGTTTGTCCAGTCGGGAGATTTCTGGATCTTTTGGGTTGTTGCATTACCCGTGAGCATCATTACATTTCTGTGGTGGATTATCGCACTACGGAAAAAGGAAGATGTGGAAGAAAATCGCGATGCCCGAGACTCGGAAGAGCAGGCTTTTTAAATGTCAAAGCCTTGAGGGATAGGTTTCTGATGGAAGTGTAACTTGATTGTTCTGATCTCCTCCAGACTGGAGAAGATTTCTCTTTATATACAGATAATAAAACCGCATACGGCCGCTCTCCAGCGGACATCAACCTCGGCTACGAGTCCGTATACGTCCGTACCCGATGCTTGTCGGTATAATTATCCAATTTTAGACGGTTCTTGCACCTGTATAACATGTCCGGGTATGGGTTCATCATTCATGATCGCACGTAAACGATTTGAATAAGGATGTGCAATAATAACTTCAATGCTACTGTGGTTTGGGATAATATATATACACCGCAGGGCTTGAAAGTAGCCTGGCATCTGTCGGGTGAAGAATGGAGTAGCTACGTAGCGGTAGTCTCGTTCGGCCATAAAAAAATCTAACGGTTTTTATTTAGGATGACCCCCAGGGGAGCCGTATTATATAGGATGACCCCATGAATTCATGGTATTTATGGGAAACGACCCCTAGCAATGTCATATTATGCAGAATGACCCTCAGTGAAAAATAAGTATAACAAAAACTGAGGCACATGTCCAAACATAGAACTAATCTTTTAAGTGTCCAAGGTGTGTTGTCGCTTTTTTTTATAGTTGTTTTGAGATGTGGTGCTGGTGGTTATTGTGTTGGCGATTGGTTTCATTGAGCAAATATATGGGTTGTCATTGACAACACATTAAAATTCAATGATTCAGGAGATTACTAGCTATTGTTTTTGTATATAGCAAACACCACCTCCCTCATTAAACACTCATTTCATACTAGAACTTCCCAATAAGGTTCCACAACAATTGGTAGCATACTTAAAAAATTCGAGAATTCTACTTAGCAGCCAGTCTATTGCTTTTGACTTATTTGTGACTAATTTTTCGCTCTTTTTTCAATTTTTGGTTTGTGTAGATCACTAAAGCAGGCCTACATAAAAATTGATTTGGGGTTATCGTACATAATACAGCTCCCCTAGGGGTCATCAGATTGGTCAGGGCCCAAATCTTCTAATAAATAAAAGCTTGACTGGCTGTACTGGTGCTACAATTATCAGGCGCTATAAACGCAGGGTGCTGTAAACACTAATTGTACCAAGGTTCGAAACCTGTAACACATTCTTTAGCTCTCTTTTGTCTGCCGTCTTCAGAGTAGTTACTCATTCCCAATAGTACTTGTGTCGGCTTGTATTTGGTACCCGGACAATTAAGACTGAGACTACTCATACGCCCGTAACGAGTGCTGCAATTAGATGCAAAGTCAGAGCGGAAACCCAAGCAATTCCAGAGAACCAAAATCCCCACCCTGTGCCCAGGTATTAGAGTACAGCCCCGACCGGAGTAAAGTAGGTAACAGGGCCTCACGTCTTCAACCAAGGGAAACCACTGAGAATCACTGGAAAAATGCACACCATGATTTCCTTGAGATGAATATATATCGATAACCAATGTATTCAGCAGAGAGTTATCCCTGAGCTCCTTATAACATGCCCCACGAAGTTCAGGGCACTGTAAAAGCCCAGAACTCCACTTGTTTAACTTGAATTTTTCTAATACCAGCTGTAGAAACATCGTGACCACAAAGCTGAATATGTAGTTCACAGCAGTAGCAACTGACATACCGAGTTCTCGTACGTACAGCTGATAACTGAAGGAATAAGGCCATCGAAGCCATCATATGAATTGGAGGTACTTCGCCATTCAGCTGAATAGGTAAATAGGACCGGCCCTTCTCCTGGGGAATAGATGACTATGAACAGACGTATTCCTACCACCAGGGCGTTCTTGCGTACCAGTTAATAGATGTAAGCGATTCCAGGCTTTCCGGGACTATAAGCCATTATATGATTTGGAGGTACCTTATCATTCGGCTGAATACGAAAATAGGACCAGCCCTTCTCCTGGGGAGTAGACGACTGTGATTAAGCGTATTCCTACACTAGGATGTTTAGGATCTTGCGTGCATCCCGGTCAATTGATGCAGGTGATTCCAGACTTTCCAAAGGTATATCCTTACTATTCGCGTCTATTCCAGGACTTCTCGCGGCTGTGGCTATGGGGGGCGTCGAAGCCCCTATGAACGGGTAGGCTGTTAATAGAAGGCTTGCGGCACTCGAACGTATCAATGAACCATTATGCTGGTATGGCAAAAAAGAAGTTGAGCAGCCCAATAACTACAGTGTGAAACATCCTTAACATTGATACCAGAAAGCATATAAATTGCAGTCAAACGCAGGCCCCAAAACACCGTGAACGTCAGGATCAGAATGCCAAAATAATTGGCTCCCACCAACTAAGTACCCCAGAAGTCATTCACAGAATGGAGTAGGTATAAATTACCAGTTGTATGAATTACATATAGAGTTCAGTCACTGATAGACGAGCGGGTGGAGAAAAGAGTCATGGAGACAGGGTGTAGCTTAATTCTCTTTACCATTAGCCGTTCAGAAACTGCCACGGGCAAATGGTATGGACTGGGAATGCAAATTCCCTTGGATCCACACCGGCACGATCTGAAATTGATAATGAACTGCTCCGAGTCATTCCAGGAATGCTACTCGATCAGAGAATACATAAAAAAACCTTAATTCGAGAGATATCATCGAGCTCGACTGCAATCAAACATTAGCTATAGTACAAGTGATTCCCAATCTCAACTCCCTAATGCTTGCGAAGTACATATTCGCCCCACCAGCGTCTCATCATTTCCCCCAGCCCCCAAATTTGCCTTCAAAACTCCTTACTCATTGCGCCTCCTCTTCGTCGTTCCGCCCGGGCTAGGACTCCTAGTGACGCTCCTCTTATCCCTCCCTCTCATCTTGAGCCATTTTTTCATACTTAGCTCTAGCTCGCGTTCCAGATCCTTGCTCGGTTCCTTGCGATGGATAAAATTGCAGAAGCCGCCGCGGACACAGCCCTCACCGGAATTGAGACGACAACACGCCTCCCTAAAGTCCGTGACGGGACTCAACTCGCAATATATTGGGCGTGCCGCATACCATCGCGCGTTGAGGGCATCGCATGCTGTCTGCGCGTCCTCCTCGTACTTGAAGCGAGCGTAGACATTGCCGATCAAATCTGCGTCGCATAGTATTGTCAGCACACTAGCAGCCAGGGGGTAGGAGGGGGGAACTCACGGTCGTTATTGTTATCGCAAACCACAACCTCTTCCACCTCGCCGTATTTACACATCTCGCAGAAGAAATCCTCATAGAACGCGTCGAAGTGGTTCTGCAGCTGCGATGGGTTCATCTTGTTCTTTGGATCGAACGCTGGGTTCTGGTAGAGGTTGGGAAGCAAGATTGTTTGCGAATATGATGGTTTGACGTGTTTTCGAGAACAACGATCACCGTGCCGGCATGCGCCGATTTTGTAATAGAAAGAGCCTGTGAAGGTGTTAGTTGTATTGAGAAGGATGGGGGGAAAGCGCACAGTTGACTTTGTCTTGCTCTGTGCCGAAGATGGAGGCAAGATAGTTGGCCATTTTTGTATCTGGGATGCGGGAGAGTAGGAGGTGAAAGGGAAATGTGATGGTAGTATTTGGTATGTAACTGAGGCCTCGGTGGTGAGAAGGTGGCGGGCGACGAAGGTGTTGTCGCAAATGCGCGAATGAGCTCCGGGGAAATTACCCGGCGTAGGCATCTGTAGTCATAAAGAAGCACCCGTTTTTCATTTATAAATTTATGCCCGAAACGTCCTTAAATTCGGTGGCGATTCATTACTTGTAAGTACAGAAAAGTAGAGCCACCCATCCTTCTCTGTAAGTTAGAGATTGATATTTGAAGGATGGCGTCGAAGGAAGTTTTGCCTTCTGCTGGTTCCTTCCCCATTAACATTTTCACATTCACAGACAGGATGGACCTTGTGTGGTGGTTTACTTTGCTCTCGTATACTAGGCGTTCCATTTTTCGCGGCGAACTCTGGATACGAGAGCAGTTTGCTTTTACAAAAACCAGGAATCTTACTGAATTAATCCTAATGCCACTTGCCTAACTCATATGTAGTCTGCTAGAGGGCCGTTGCCGACGTCCAAACAAAATTATCTCGGGCGTAAGATACTGAGACTAGAAAATAAAACAAATTCATAACCAGATCAAGCAAAAAGCATTGTCCACGCCATAATAACATCATTCCTGCACCTCCGCCTCCGCCTCCGCCCCTGCCCCTGCCTCCGGCTGCACCTCTACAACCGCTTGAATCTGCGCTTGTGCACCAGAACCAACTGTGCCCGCTGCGCGATGGCTCGCCGCCGCGTCGTTGTTGGCAGCGGTTGGGTGTGGAATATTAACCGAGTTCCTGGACGGGGCATTATTTATTCTCTGCTCTTCAGGGATGGGTTCACATGCGTGGTTGAGGCTATTACTGTCAGAACATATCCAAATAAAGACAAATACATTGGACTTACCGTTCAGCATGGTCTGGTCTGTGATGCTGGGTTCGGCATTGGTAACCATACCAACATTTCACCCTCTCGTCTTCGATTTGCGAGTTTTCTTGGCGCCAGATCCACCACTTCATCAAATGCCTCTCAAAGAGATTACTGGCACAGGCTTTACACAAATGCTGAACGCCAAGCAGATGGTTTCCGGGGATGAGAATCTGTCGAACAACCTGTTCACCGACGGTTTTCCAGTTCATCCTATCTGTTACAAACTTTACAAGGCGTTCTTGTTCGATCCGATTAAACAGCATCCATGGACGGTCTGTGGGAGTGGTCATCTCGTCGTTGCTGGGCCCGAACGTCTGGTCTGTTGCGTCGAATGCACATTAGTATGTGCATCCAACAACAATACCGGCGACGCTAACCTTCAACGCTTGCGATGTATCCCGGGGCTTTCTCAGGGCATTCAAACATATTCCCACAACATACGTCCGTGCAGATGTCGCATTGGTATGGTTTCCAGCCGATGGGGATAGGACGACTGCAAGAGGCGCACTTCACGTGATCCATGAATGTGGAGGTGCGGTCAATATAGTCGTAAATGCGGTCAATGGGTATGGGACAGATGTATCCGAGTTCGTTGTCGGGGGAGCAACATTCACAGGGATACCAGCGACTGTCGTCCTCAGGCCAGTTTTCGTCGTCTTCGTCTTCGGAAATGTACTCGTCGTCTTGAAAGATTGTAATCTATAGTGTAGATATCAGAAAACATCCATTGGCGGATGGAGGAGTGATCGAAACCTTCTGACCAGGTTTGTAAATAGCTTTGAGCTCCTCCATCTCGTCCGCTGGTCGTTTCTTCTCGGGAAACTTCAGCAGCAGGATGTCGACCAATCCAGTGGCAGTGGTGTTTGGTTTTGTGTCAACGACTTTTCCACGGCAGGAGGGGCAGCTACAGCTTGTAAGCAACCAACGAGCTGCACAGGAACCTGAAAAACAATGTTAAGCTTGATCTTCCAAAGCTTAGTTGGGGCATACCGCAGAAGCTGTGAGAACAAGGTAGAACCAAAATGGGATCAACATAGAGCTCCGCACAGATTGAGCAGGTGAGTTGCTTCTCTAGAAGCTCGTCGAGACCCTCATCGTCATCCGGTTTTGGAGCGGTGTGGCGTGAAGCTTTAGCTTTGTGAATGAGGTCCGACATCTCGTCATGCATATCTGCGGGACGTTTTGATCCAGGAGGACTATCAGGGAAGGATTGAGAGGCCATTTATGGTGGGCAGAGGAATGATGCAGGATTTGCGGATTTGTGAATTGAAGGGAGACGCGCAAGACGCGAATGAACCTTAGACAGGGTGTGACACATGATCTGTGACGTCGCCTGACAGTGAGTCAAAGGACTTCTCTCTTTTCCACTCCACATTCGTAACCTGAGATTTCCAGTCATCGCGGTGTCGATGACTCCAGAGAAATGTGTGGATATGATACTTAATCTCGCCGCAAGTATGTAGTCTACATTAGATAAAATATACACTATGGTGCTGGTCTGCCTCCGCCAGCTAGAAGTTCAAAAGAGTTCAGCGGGCGGTTGAAGCGCCTAAATCGAATTTTACACCCATTGCAGTCTGCATCGTCATATGTATAGTTTTGATAATATGGCTTGAATTAAGCAAGATATGGAGATTCAGGCGGTTTAACACCTGTAAATGCAAATTTCGTAGTTTTAATGTCTGAACTGATGGCCTGTCGATGAGGCACAGCACTCTCCACTCGTTAGCGTGACTTTTTCTACACGCGCATCTCCTTTCGCGCTGCAGCCTCCGAACCCTCAACTTATACCCATCTACTACGCTTCTACATCGGTTAAGTTCAGTCATATCGTTGTCGCCCACATACCTCAAATTGCAATCGCCTCATTTAGCGAAGCAAAATGTCGGACTACGCTATTCCAGGGGATGAGATGAAACCGGAGTTTGTGGAGTTTGAGAAGGCAAACCGTGTCGTGGTTGAGGATCCGGACGATTTCGAGGGCTGGGAGAAGCTGGTCAGAATCGCCGAGTCGTTGGAAGGCGGGTTGAACAGGAACAGTTCACCACAGGCGATCGCTTTGACCAGGAATGTCTTTGATCGATTTTTGGCCAAGTTCCCGTTGTTATTCGGGTATTGGAAGAAGTATGCCGATATGGAATTCAGTATCGCGGGTACGGAGGCAGCGGAGATGGTGAGATGATATTCAACTTTCTGGCATCGTGCGATTTGCTGACGCTCTCCCAGGTCTACGAACGGGGAATCGCTAGCATTGGTATCTCAGTCGATCTGTGGACCAACTACTGTTCTTTCAAAGTTGAGACCAGCCACGATCCGGACATTATCAGAGAGTAAGTTTGTATTATCTGCTATTCTGCAGCAATAGTGGACGCGGTGACCCGTGTCCTTCTTGAAGCTCTTCCCCTCCCCTCCCGTTGCCCTCACTCCCTCACCCCTTCCCTCGCATCTCACCCAAACACAGCTGCATCAGGCGTTCGAAGAAAATTAATGAAGGGGATCTACTGGTGAGCTGCTATCAATACCAGCCATCCGTGATACGTAGTCTCACATCAATGTCCCAGACTCGTCTGTCCTTTCCTTAGCCTACACCACCGACAAATAGAACATCGAGAATGAGGGCTGGAAGTTGACATTACATGCTAATCTTCCCGTATTTGCTCTTTCTTTCCTTGTCCACGCTTGATTTCATGGCGATCCCCTTCCCCTCTCTTTGAAATATGACCTAACGGTGCATTCTCACAGGTTGTTTGAGCGGGGTGCCAATGCCGTAGGACTCGACTTTTTGTCGCACCCATTCTGGGATAAATATATCGAGTTCGAAGAACGTCTCGAGTGCGAAGACAAGATCTTTGCGATTCTCGAGCGGGTTGTTCACATCCCAATGCATCAGTATGCCCGATACTTCGACCGCTTCAGAACCCTGGCGCAGACACGACCCCTTACCGAGCTTTTGCCCGAGGATACATTGGCACAATTTAGGCAGGAGGTTCTCGCGGATCCGCCTCCAGCGGTACAAGCTGGCCAACAGCAAATTAAGATGGAAAGAGGAGAGCTCGAGATTGAACGCGAGGTTCGCGCCAGGATTGATAGTTTCCACCTCGAGATCTTCTCCCGCACTCAGACCGAAACCACTAAGAGATGGACATACGAATCCGAGATAAAACGCCCATATTTCCATGTCACTGAGCTGGACGAACCACAATTGGTGAACTGGCGAAAGTATCTTGACTTTGAAGAAATCGAGAGCGGTTTCGAGCGAGTGTCATTCTTGTATGAACGTTGTCTCGTTACTTGTGCCTTTTACGACGAGTTCTGGTATCGATATATCAGATGGATGTATGCCCAAGATGGGAAAGAGGAAGATGTCCGGAACATCTACCAGAGAGCAAGCATGGTCTTTGTACCAATCAGTCGGCCCGGTGTTCGGCTCCAGTACGCCGTGTTTGAGGAGTCGCAGAACAGGCCTGATATGGCCAGATCTGTATACGAATCGATCCTAGAATTGCGTATGTTTTTCCTACAATACCCTTGCAACTTAGATGCTAGAATATCCTAACTATTTTACAGTTCCTGGCAATATTGAAACCATTGTTGCATGGGCAAATTTTGAGCGGAGGCAAGGTGGACTCGACGCCGCCATTGCGGTTTATAGGGCCCAGATTGAGAGCGACAAGTGTGATATCTACGCTAAAGGTGCACTCACAGCTGAATGGGCACGGTTACTATGGAAGATCAAGGGTAGTGTAGAGGAGGCTCGGCAGGTTTATCAGAAGAACCACCATTGGTATCTGGATAGCCGGTACTTCTGGATCAATTGGCTTCAGTTCGAAATCGAACAACCTACCAGTGCAGAAACAGAGTCGGTAAATCACGAACGGATACGTCAAGTCATGGAAGATATTCGCAGAAAAAGCCACCTCCCGCCAAGTATAATCAAGGACCTTGCGCACCATTACATGGTCTACTTGATGGAGCGTGGACCAAAAGATGCTTCAAAGGAATTTTTGCTCCTTGATAAAGAAGTAAACGGGTATGTTTTCACCTATCCGTCTTAACTCTCTTCCCTCTGGGGAACACTTTGCTGATGTTAAACTTTGACAGTCCCTTTTCTGTACAGTCTGTGAATAAAGCCAAGCTCGCTGAAGATGGAAAAGAGAGTACCACCAACCGTCGACTAATGCTAGAAAACGGCCATCCCGGAGTTGAGGTTGACGAGGCGGCCATTCGAAGAGGGGAGAACCCCTACACCAAATACTTTCAACAGCAGGGCGAAAACCCCGTGCCTGCGAACGGGCAGGTGAGTCGTCTCACACCGGAAGCCTCGGCATTGCAGCTCTGAATGAACATTCCAGGCCATGTAATGCCACAATCCCATCAACGTTCAAGTGAGGGTTAATGTAACGAATTTCCAATGCGAATGGGATTGTACTGGTAGTTCTTCTTTTCTTTTTATGTGTTTTTATCTCTGTTTTGCGTGTCTTGGCCATATTCCTCCACATCACCCTACTTAACCCCTCTACTCCCAAAATCAAAAATGTCTCAGCTTTGTTTTCTCGTTGATGTTGCTACTCTGCTGTACTGTGATGATGTTGTAGGTGGGGGATTAAAGGTCGTGTAATTACCACACATAGCAGCAGTATTCAGTAGCTTTAGTTTAGCAAGTAGGAATAACAATAATTGCGAATTCATGTTTGTATCTCGAGATGTCTAGGACGCCTCCCAAGAATCTCTTGGAAATAAATAAGGTTGGGCCCAGAGCCGCACTACGACCTTGTGGAACGTTTGAGCTTGCCGCAACCTCACTTAGGTACACCCCATCAACAAAACATCCCTCAGCATCCTTGAAATGTCGAAACGACCGGCTGGCGAGCCCTTGGAGACACTCGAATTACGACAAGATACTCCCCTGACGCCGAAGCGAGCGCGAGTCGACGAGGTCGAGGACGAAAGTTACCCACCGCCGGAGGTGAATGACCGCGAGGAGGAGGGCGGCGGGGAGGATAAAGACGGAGATGATGCGGATGAGAGCGCCGATGCTGTTGTGGTGAGAGCCAGGCAGCAAGGTCCTGCGGATGGGTTTTCGGATCTCTACCTGGATACGATCGATCGGTGCGTACTCTTTATCCCCAGAGAGTCAATCCCTGGGTGGTACTAATTTGTCGAGGTCGCAGGAAATTATTAGACTTTGACTTTGAAAAGCTGTGTTCCGTATCGCTCTCTAACATCAACGTCTATGCCTGCCTCGTCTGCGGCAAGTACTTCCAAGGGCGCGGGCGAAGTAGCTATGCGTACACTCATTCCCTCGACCAGGATCATCACGTCTTCATAAACATGTCCTCGCTCAGAGTGTACGTTTTACCAGAGAGCTACGAGGTGAAAAACAAGACACTAGACGACATCAAATACGTTGTGAACCCCACATACACCAAGGAGAATGTGAGGAAACTGGATAAGGAGGTGGTTACGAAGTGGGATTTAGGGAAGAAGAAATATATACCCGGTTTGTATACCCACTCTGCCTTGGAAATATGAGGAGACTAACGTGGATATGTAGGTTTTGTCGGTCTTAATAATATTAAACAAAATGACTACCTCAATGTTGTTGCACACGCCCTCGCTCATGTACCGCCACTCCGCAACTACCTTATGCTCGAAGACCTTAGCTTCAAGTCCGAGCTCGGTTTGTCTCCTTCCCTCCCTGTACCTACTACCCATTAACTTCTCTACCAGGACAACGGTTTTCAACCCTCGTCCGTAAGATCTGGAATCCTCACGCCTTTAAATCCCATGTCTCTCCACACGAGCTGCTGCAAGAAATCTCCCTTCGCTCCTCCAAGAAATTCACGCTTCTCTCTCAATCCGATCCAGTCGACTTCCTTCATTGGTTTCTTAACAACCTACATCTCTCTCTCGGCGGCTCCAAAACACGTCCGGGCTCATCTATAATCCACAAAGTCTTTCAAGGCAAGCTAAAAATGGAATCTCAAGTGATCACAGCGAAAGCCGACGCCTCCGATCGTCTCCGCTTTGAAGAAGCCGCCGAGATTAAGACTGATATTGCCCGCTTCCTTATGCTTACCCTCGACCTTCCGCCCAAACCAATCTTTAAGGACGAGCAAGACAAAAACATTATCCCACAAGTTCCATTAACCACCATCCTGTCCAAGTACGATGGGCTGCACCCGCAGGAACTCCTGGGGCAACGACGAAGATACCGGCTACTCCAACCTCTCCCACCATACCTAATGTTCCACATCAAGCGCTTCGCAAAAAATAAATTCGTCGAGGAGCGGAATCCAACGATCGTTACTTTCTCCCCACGAGCGCTTGATATGAGCCCGTATGTCGAGCCGTCGGAAACCCATCCCGGCAGCGAACCGCTGCTGTATGATTTGGTTGCGAATATCACGCACGAGACAGTTGTAGGAAGAGAGAGCGAGTTGAGGAGCATATTTAAGGTGCAGCTGCTGGAGAAGGCGCGCGGGCAGTGGCTGCAAATTCAAGATCTGTTTGTGGAGGAGGTAGCAAGGGAGTTGTTGTTTACAAGCGAGAGTTATGTGCAGATTTGGGAGAGGCGAAAAGATATCGGCAAGGGGAAGGGGAATGTATAGGTAGGAGAAGAGGTGGAGGCGTAACGAAAACGGATCTACTATACTCCATACTATCTCCGTTGATATTCTTTAACTACCTGATGTGACATTTTGGTCTAAAACGCAAACTAAGTGATTCGGTAATCTTGAACCTGCTTGATTATCCAGATACTCTATCGTCACGATGCCAGTGTGCTTGGCTATTTCCTCGGTGATCATAAACTTTAGACGTCACCATGATACTTGCGAAATGCCATATTCGGCGAAATTTGGCTTGGCAAAGAAAGGCAGGGTAACTGATGCATCACAAGTACTTGTATCGAGAAGTTTCGTCCTTTCTCCTTTTCTTTCCTAAAAGCAAAATTCAACGAAGACAGCCACGTCTAACGTCCAGCCTTTTCTACGACGTCCAGATGCCAGAAGGACTTATCAGTCCCTCTAGTCTTCCAGAGGAAACTATAAACTCCCCGATAGGAAGTCTACTATTGCCGTTGGGTCCCATTTGGTTGGGGCGATGGATTGTGGATGCTGATAGACGGGAGATATTTTTTTGTTAAGGTTTAGGTGGAGTTCGAAGAGGCAGTAACGTTGGAACCTGAATGCTTGCTCGGTTGCGGGGTTCTAAGATGTTATTGGTGAATTGTAAACTGGTCTCGGTTCGGCTTGCTCAATGGCGGATCGAGCCGATGGTTGAAATGATTCCCACTTTGCGAATCACAGCGTCTAGGCAAAGCAGAGGAGGCACTGAGATCTGTAATTGTGCCTCCAGTAATAACAGCCGCTAGCCCATATTTGTCAACTCGAGTGACCCGCCGTGTCGAGTTCTCGAAGCGTTTTTGCTCTCCAGTTTTGAAGCACTTCTCGTTCTGTAAATCAATTGGCAATGCCCCTCCCTTAGGCGTCTATAGTTTCGACGGGATTCTCGGCGTGTGTATATGCGGCATTCTTCGGTCAGCATTGCATGCAAGGGTAGGCTGCAGTTGCCGTCAAGTAGTTTTTCTTGTCGTTTTTGCGGCAACTTTTCGAGCCAGAGAATCGACGGATTAACTGTTCAGCAATCCAACTCTGAGCTTTAAGAGCTTTAGAGCGCATACCTGAGGTCGTATATCAATCGGATAAGCTTCTAGAGCTTCACTCGGCATCCTCTCGCAGTTATGAGAACAGCCTCAATGGCTGCGTTTCGCGCGTCGATCACAAGATCTGTTCGACCACTGCAGCCCTCACAGCTACCCCGCCTTATTCCGTGCTCCGGCTGCGGTATTATCACACGAGCCTCACTGCCACCAGCAACTCCCGCAAGTCGATCACTGAGTGCCGCCTCGTCCACATCCGCCTCATTTAGGTCACTGTCCACAACAACAACCTTCCCCGCATCATCCATCTGCTCTCCATCATCGATCCTTTCCCCTCCATCGCGACTATCATCCAAGAGCCATTCATTACGACCCCGAAACTTTGCAAGAAATTGCTCGTGTGCCAGAATGTGTCGCAACGCTATGGAAGGAGAGTCCGGGAGTGTCAATATCACCCAGGGACGGGAGGTGCTGCCCACTAATGTGAAGCCTCTACACTACGACTTGAAGCTGGAGCCCAACTTCAAGGATTTTACTTTTGAAGGAACCGTGTCCATCGAGTGAGTTTGGCCGAGTCTTTGATCACCTTTGGAGATTCGAAATTGGATGGAACTGATGAATTGGGGTCATGAATAGACTTGAGATTAAAGAAGCCTCGACGGAAATCTCGGTCAACACCCTCGAGATCAATATCAAAGACACCAAACTCGAGCATTGCGGAAAGACCCTGACGCCTGTCTCGCATAACTACAATGAAGATACCCAGACCGATAAGTTTGCATTCGGCGAGGAGCTCCCTGCGGGCAGCAAGGCTACCTTGACGATTAAGTACGTTGGGCAGCTTAACGATAAGATGGCCGGCTTCTACCGTTCATCCTACGTTGAGAATGGAGTGACCAAGTACATGGCTACGACTCAGATGGAGCCTACAGATGCGAGAAGGGTATACTATAGCTACTCGAATCACGGGGTAGAGGCCTAGTGCTAAGTACATATAGGCTGCACCATGCTTCGATCAACCCGACCTGAAGTCTACCTGGACCGTCACTCTGATTGCTGATAAGGAGTTGACATGTTTGTCAAACATGGACGTCAAGGACGAGAAGGATGTTGGTAACGGAAAGAAGTCGGTTACTTTCAACAAGACACCATTGATGTCCACTTATGTACGGTTTCCTCTGGTGTCTATTAGATTATGTTTCTGATTCCTTTTAGCTACTGGCATTCATTGTCGGTGACCTTCGATACAAAGAGACTAACGCCTTCCGCCTACCCATCCGGGTATACGCTACCCCCGGCAATGAGCAGTATGCCGACTTTTCGTTGGACATTGCTGCGCGGACCCTTGCATTCTACGAGAAAGAATTCGGTGTCGACTACCCTCTCCCCAAGATGGACATGGTTGCTATTCCCGACTTCTCCGCTGGAGCTATGGAGAACTGGGGATTGGTCACTTACAGGATTGTGGATCTTCTCTACGACCCAAAGACAGCATCAGTCGATCGGAAGCAACGAATTGCGGAGGTCGTTCAGCACGAACTTGCTCACCAGTGGTTCGGAAACTTGGTTACCATGGACTTCTGGGAGGGCTTGTGGCTCAATGAAGGGTTCGCTACGTGGATGAGTTGGTACTCCATGAACGAGTTCTACCCCAACTGGAAGGTTTGGGAAAACTATGTTGTGGACAACTTAGCAGCAGCATTGAACTTGGACGGACTGAGGAGCAGTCACCCCATTGAAGTTCCCGTAAAGAGGGTAGCTGAGATCAATCAGATCTTTGACAGCATCTCCTATGCCAAAGGAAGCAGCATATTGCGCATGGTGTCCAAGTATCTCGGGGAGGATGTCTTCATGAAGGGTGTCAAGGCTTACTTGAAGAAGCATGCATACGGCAACACCAAGGTGAGTCACCCATCGTTCCTCTAGCCTTTACAATCGCAAACTAATCCTATTTAAAAGACTACCGACCTTTGGGCTGCTTTGAGCGAAGCTAGTGGAAAAAATGTCGAGGAAGCCATGGCAACCTGGACTAAGAAGATTGGATACCCCGTAGTGACTGTCACCGAGAATGGCAACAAACTCCATCTGAAACAGAATCGTTATCTTAAGACGGCTGATGTAAAGCCTGAGGAGGACGAGACTCTTTGGCCCATTTTTGTTGGTTTAAGGACCAAGGGCGGCATTAATGAGGATATCTCTTTCAACACTCGTGAGTTTGCGATAGAGGTTGAGAACCCCGACTTCTTCAAGATCAACGCCGACCAAAGCGCTGTCTACCGTACACTCTACTCCCCAGAACGCCTTAAGAAGCTTGGCGAGGCTGCAAAGTCCGGCCTTCTTTCAGTTGAGGATCGTGCTGGTTTGCTAGGAGATGCCGGTGCACTAGCCACCAGCGGATACCAGAAGACTTCTGCACTGTTGGATCTCGTTGCTGGATTTAAGCAGGAGAAGAGCTATGTCGTCTGGGCCGAGATTGCTTCCAGAATTGGCTCCATTAAGGGTACATGGATGTTCGCTCCTCAGGAGGAAAGAACCGCACTTAGGCAGTTTCAGAGAGAACTTATGTCACCGTTGGCACACCAGTTAGGCTGGGTGTTCACTGAGACCGATGACGAGCTTACACAACAATTGAAGAGCCTGGCATTCAGTGGAGCTGGTCTCAACGGCGATCCCAAGGTTATTGAGGCTGCTCTTGCAATGTTCAAAAAGTTCGCAGAGGGTGATCTCGATGCTATCCACCCCAATCTCCGTGGAACCGTCTATGGAATTGCCCTTGAGAATGGCGAGAACCAAGGCGAGAAAGAGGTATTTTGTGTCGTACGGAAGACATTGGGAAATAGTTGCTGACGTTGTGACAGTGGGATGTCGTCTACGACGCATTCAAGAATGGGCGTAACAACGATGAGAAGAATGTTGCCCTTCGTTGGTTGGGACGATCCAAGAACCCCGAGAATATCAAGAAGACTCTTGCTCTTACTCTCAGCTCCGAAGTCAAGGATCAAGACGTACGTTTGCCGTTATCCCTCCACTCTGAACGCAGACGCTGACTTTGGATGTAGATCTACCAGCCCATCTCTGGAGTCCGCTCCCATCGCGAGGGTAGCGAGGCATTGTGGGCTTGGTTTAAGGAGAACTACGATCTCCTCATCAAGAAACTTCCTCCCGGACTGTCGATGTTGGGAAGTGTTGTGTCTATGTGCACCAGTAACTTTACGTCGAATGAGCAGGCGCTGGAGGTTCATGACTTCTTCAAGGACAAAGATACCAAGGGCTTCGATAGAGCGCTGGCACAGAGCATGGATACTATTGCTGCCAAGGCAAGCTGGCTTAGTAGGGATAAGGAGGACGTCCAGAACTGGTTGAAGGTTAATGGGTACCTCAACAACGATTATCAAAACAAGTTGTAGGGATATACTTGGGTAGATTGTAGATGGCTTATTAAATTTATAAAATAGAGCCCAACGTTTATTTGAAGCAATATATTTTCCTCAATACCTAGTGAACCAGGATACGATCAACCCTGAGCCCTACCCAAGCAATCGCGTTAGCGTGTTTATTGGCCGCCACAAATTTTGTTGAACCTCATCTCTTCATCCTCACTCTCGGCCTCTCACATTCACAACGTTGAACGTTCATTTACACAACCACACATGTCCCCGCAGTTGCGATAGTCATCGTCATATCTCGTTCCCCCCATTTCCTTTTTCTTTTTTTCTCTACCAGTGTACATTAACTTCAATGTAAGAAAGCCAGTTTTTACTCTTATGCTCCGCTACTTTCTTTTTGTTCCGTCCCAATCAACTGCCCGCAAGCAGGATGGCCCGTTGACGCTCGCTTTCCCGCAGTCAAAGGGTCGTTCAGAAGGCTTTTTTCCTATTATTTTTTAAGGAGGAAGGGGTTTTCACCTTGCAAGAGTATTATTTGCCGTCTCGTTTGAGGAGCGCTCTCTGAAAAAGGTGGGAGTGATTCTATAGGTATTGATCGGTACATGCTTTTCTTTTATCTTATGATGTAGCCCATTTTTTTGTTTATATTCTAAATGGAAGATAAATTTATGTGGGCTGAGACACCTGCTTTGTGATAGTGATGCTACTACTACTCTCGTGAACAGACAAACTCGGCAATGCGGCGCCCAGAAGCAATCGCCCTCATCTCCGGCGGTAAGGACTCATTGCTATCCCTCTACCACGCCATCGCAAATGGATACAACGTCGTCGCACTTGGAAACCTCCATCCTCTCACCTCTGCAAACCCGACCGCCGCATACACCACCGATGAATCTGGCACGACTATCTATACCCCTTCCTCATCCTCCTCTACTGCAGCACTGGGTCCCGCAGCAACAACTAGCGATGAGCTAGACTCATACATGTACCAAACGATCGGACACACGCTTCTCCCACTATACGCCACATGTCTAAACCTCCCACTATACCGGCGTGCGATCCTCGGCGGGAGCGTAAACACCACGCTCGACTACGGGGTACACGAGGGCGACGGCGACGAGACGGAAGATCTCACACTCCTGCTACGGTCAGTGATGAAGCGGCATCCGAATGTTGTCGCTGTTACCTCCGGCGCTATATTTTCAACATACCAACGCACCCGTATCGAAAGCGTGTGTAGTCGTCTTGGGTTAACGAGTCTAGCGTTTCTGTGGCAGATGGAGCAGGAAGATGTGTTGAAGCAACTTTCTACGCTGGGGTTTGATGCGAGAATTGTTAAAGTTGCTGCGTTGGGGTTGGATGAAGAATGGCTTTGGGGGAATGTTACGGATGCGAAGGTGAGGGCGAGATTGCAGATGTTGAAGGAGAGGTGGGGGATTAATGTGGCGGGTGAGGGCGGGGAGTATGAAACGCTTGTTGTTGATGCGCCTGGTTGGAGGGGGAGGATTGAGGTGCCGGAGGAAGCGCGTGTGGTAGTGAGGGAAGGTGGAGGAGCGGCATGGGTGGGGTTCAAAGATGCGGTGGTGGTGGGGAGGGAGGGAAGGGGCCAGGAAGAGTGGGTGCATAAATTCCCGGAGAACAACATATTCGACCCCGAATCCAAGGCACTTCTGGAGTCACTCGCCGACTCAACTCCACCAGCATCAACCACAAACTCTGGGGCAGCAGGGGGCGATGACGATAACACTCATCTCTCCCCACGCATCACCACTACCCAAACCACAACCCACATTTCAAACCTCGTCTCGCCTCTCTCCGCCGCTTCTCTCGCCGAAGAACTAAACGCAATCTTTGCCCTCCTCACCAGCCTCATCTCTCCACGCCCATTGACAGATATCACAAGCATCACGCTCCTCCTCCGGGACATGTCCTCCTTCGCCGCCATCAATGCACTCTACAGCCCCACTTCCACCTCCCTCTCCCCCCAAGCCGCGTCTGCGTCTCTGTTCCCGGCCTTCCACAGGGAAGAAACATCATGCTCTCCGCATCCCTAGATGTCGACACGAACTCAGCGAGAAAAGGCCTTCATGTGCAATCCCGCTCATACTGGGCGCCCGCCAACATCGGCCCGTACAGTCAGGCGGTGCTCAACAGCGGTTGGTGGGAAGTCGCTGGACAGATCCCGCTTGTACCCGCGAGTATGCAGTTGGTGGAGGGGCATAGAGAACAGGCGGTGTTGGCACTGCAACATCTTGAGAGGATCTGGACCGCTGTGGGAGCTATCGGGAAGGCGGCGGTGGCGTGGGTGGTTAGTGAGGCGATGGTGGGGGTTGTTGTCAACACTTGGCGGAGGGAGGCGCTGGTGATTATTGTGCAAGCAGCTGCGTTACCGCGTGGTGCAGAGGTGGAGTGGGTTGGCTTTGGTGTTGATAATCAACGCGAGGAAGGGGTGATGGAGATGATGTTTGCAGACTGTTCGACAGTGGAGGAGGCGGCGGATAAGTTTGCGAGTAAGGTGGTAGCGGCGGATGCGGTGGTAACGGTGTACTTGCCGGTTTGTGTGGGGAGTGTGCAGACGTTTTTGAAGTGCTGGAAAGGAGACGTGGCGGTGGGTGTTGTGCCTGTTGACGCCGTGTGGGATGGGGATGGGAAGAGGAGGACGATCGGGTGTGTTGTTAAAAGATCATAGCGGTAGTTGGCGACATGGGGCACTTAGAAAGAGAATCTACGGGTGCATAACATTGTCAACCATACATGACATCTACCATGGCATCATTAAATTTCACAACATCGTGCATGAATTAGCAGAATTGGTTTTTGTTTTGTTTTAATCATACTGTATTCACTCTATTTAGAGTATGACAGAACCTTAATCCCCTCCGCCTCCGGGCAGGCCGGCTAGATGGCGAAGCTCCGCTCCTGCTACCCGTCGTCCCCTCTAGCAGAATTGGTTGTTGATGCACATGAATTTACTCAATTCCGCTAATTCCCCCCCTCTTCCCTAGGCTTTATCGTTTTGGCTCGCAAGCTCGCTTTGTCCGCCACGAACCTGCGAGCAAAGGAGGAAAAGTCTGGGCACGAGGGAAGCTAATTCCATACATGACATTGTGAAATGGTATTTTAACCACTTTACACCACCATAAGATGTCACCCGAAAGCGAAAGATCCACTCATAATTATAGAGACATGATATCCAAAGGCGTTCCGCAATCGATATAATAAACACTGCCTATTCCTTCGTTCCATCCCCACCGCATAGTCTACACTCCACAACCTCACAACCCCCACTCCTAGACCTTTCCATTCCAAGCCACCTTCTCCTCGACCCTGGCCCCAAGCCCAAAGATTGCGCCATTTCTTTAGTGGGAAGACCCGGATTCCGGAGGGAAATCCCTAACCCTAGCAAGACGTCAGTGGATGGGCACTTGCTGGAGAGTAAGAAAACCACCAAAGAAGTAAGACCACACCTAAAATGGAGCGGAAGCGGATCTTTGTCAAAAACCAATACCACTCGTGTTTAAACAGAAACCCGGCGGTTCGAGTTTGACGCTTGCTTTCTCTCGTCCTCACAGTCACCAGGTCTACCAACAAACACTATTGAATCATGTATCCAAGTTTTTTGTGTATGCCCATCCAGGAATTGAGGGGGGTATAGCACCTCCTCCTCCTCCTCCATGAACAACTGGAGAGCCCACCGTCTCTCCGCACGCGTAGCTCCCGCAATTCCAGACCAAAACTGACAACAAAGTGCTCCGTAAGTAATCGAGACTAGATATCCCCATGCCGTAGTTCCTCGGATTCGGTTCCCTGCGCTATGATGTTGAATTCTCACGGCTACTAAAAGCTTTTGCGACGGAGTTCGCATTTGCATCAAGCATTGTCTCGTCTCCTTCAAACCGCTTGATCTCTTCGGCCATAAGTTAGTAGTTTTTCATACTCCTTGATCTCTTCAACCTTGGCACACTTAACTTGTTGGCAAGGTGATACTTCTCTTTGGTTTCGTTGAGGCTAGGTTAGTTTCAAAAGCGGGGGGATATTGTGGGTCGAATTGGGATTTATATTATAGAATGCACAACGTACGGCGACGATGCACGATTCGTCGGTGATTCTACGGACTATCCAGGAGGAATTTAAAAGTAAGCATGTACCATTCATGTCGCCGTAGTCCTTTGTGCTCGAGCCGAATATTTTTTCCTATACATGAACAATTCTTTGATACTCTGAAACATGATGACAGGTTTCACTGTTGATTTACTTGAGCGACATTACCAATTCCATACACAAGAGGCTCACACTGCGGAAGTACCAGGGAAAAGGAAATGTGTAGTTAAATGCCATGACCGCAAGTGGCCGAATACAATATGATTACAAACAAACAAACAAACAGAAGGGTTTACGTTTCTGACTGTGTCTTGGCGGAACTGGTTCCACGGCATCAAAGGAAGGTTAACATTTATCTCATTCAATTCCCCCAACAATACCCAAGAAAAACATACCAAACTCTAAACCCTTAAAATCAAAATCAAAATTAAAAAGTGGAGCGAAGAAAAAAAATATCATAAAAAAAACGCCCAAAAGATCTAAAAACAAATACCCAAGAAAGCCAATACTCAAGAAAACCAATACCCAAGAAAACAAAACCAAAACCAAAACAAATCTGGGGCGAAGAAAAAAAAATCATAAAAAAAACGCCCAAAACATCCAAAAACCAAACACACAAGAAAGCCAATACACAAGAAAAACCAATACCCAAGAAAACCCCCGATACAAAAAGTGGTTGTGATACATGATGGGGAAGAAGGGATTGTGGGGGAAGAGAGGGGGGTTTATATACTTCTGGGGCTGGGTGGTTGTCGGCCAAAACTATTGAGTATGAAGAAAGATGAGCATCGTTGTCGGCGAAATTGAAGTGCTCTCTTTTCCTGTAGACCATTCATGGAGTTCAAAAGTTGTGCGTGAGTGATGGAGTATGATGACCGTACACCTTACTCTGCAGAAGCGAAATCTGTACCATTAATCCTAGAGTATTCAGCCCAATTACTCGCATTCACCTGCTTCCTGGGTGTCATAGAGAGCGACTTCCGTACATGGTGGGAGCAACCTTCAAAGGGTAAACGCAAATATAAGGGGACACTCGGCGGTTGCAGAAAAATTTAAATCTCCCAGCAATCATCAAATTTCTCTCATCCAACATGATCCGCGTTGGTAATAATTACAGAAACTGCACCATAAAAACGAAGAAAAGCCAGGAAGAAAGAATGAAAAGATCGAAAAATGAGCTCAACAATTGCATAGTAAACTTAGTATCTCCTG
Organism: Trichophaea hybrida; assembly: GCA_015178995.1. NCBI lineage: Eukaryota > Fungi > Ascomycota > Pezizomycetes > Pezizales > Pyronemataceae > Trichophaea > Trichophaea hybrida. Next base: position 20,649 of record WHVE01000630.1, on the reverse strand, counting down.
CCTCGAATTTACAAAACAAAACAAAAACAAAAATGCAAAATGCCAACCTAATAAACCTTTAGAAAGCACATCAAAAGTGTCGCACAGAAGAAGAAGCTGTGTGCGAAAAAAAAAGCTACAAGATCGTACCGCAATTAGAGAGCCCAGTAGCAGAGATAGAAGCCAACATTATCCAACAGAGTTTGGAAGCAACCCCATTCAACCAGTACCGTAATCACTCTAAACTGGACTAGTGGTCTTCTCATCCACGCAGGCACTCTCGGCCAACTCGCCCTCCGAAAAAAGCGTACTCGCAACGCTATGCTGCCTCGCCTGATGTCCTAGACTTGCCCTCACCCCGACTCCTGGCATCTCCTTAATCTTCATAGCCGGCTCCTCCCTAGCCCTCAATGGCACATTTCCACCAGGTCCACGAAGAACAGGACTGGTAGGTGTAGAAGGCACTCCATTCATCAACCTCGCAGTGTTACTAGACTTTCGAGATAACGGTCCCAATGCAATACCATTGCCTGCTCCTCCAAATTGGGTGCCCTCCGTTGGCGAAAAACTCCTGGGCATTGACGGACGGCGCCCATGCGTGGATGTATGAGTTTGCGGATGCGAGTTAAACATTCCACCACCGCTGCCAATGCGACAGCTGAAGCAGCGCTTTACTTGCTGGTGTTGCGGATACATTGAGCGAGGACCGCGGTCGTTAAGACCCCACCAGACTGTCCAGCACCAAAAGCCGATATTAACGATGCTGAGGAAAATGTTAGGAGCAAAGAACATGAAAGAAGTGGAGAAGGCATACAAAGTGAAAAGACAGACAATAAATGGTGGATATGGGCTCTCGATTTCATCGATTATTGAGCCATTGATGACAGCAAGCATGAACCAGGCTACTCCTGACAGTGCATTCTTCATCAAAACGTCGATAGGGCGGGGAGTAGCTCTGTATGTCCAAATCAACATTGCAAAGTCGAGGACGAGGCATAAGCATGCAATTGGAATGGTACTGCCCCAGAGGACAGTCGTTAGCAAGAAGGTGCACCAAGTGGGGTGAAATAACACCGCAGGAAACATACAAGAATGCCGCCGGCTGAAAGTAGACGACCAAAATCACCAGAATATCCAGTACCACTTGGGCACCAAAGCCCAAGAGGCAGAATCTTGCAAATTGAGGCGGAATGATGAGGTCTTGTGTGCTTTTTAGGTTTTGTTGTTGAGTGTGTGCTATGCGAGGTGGCAAGGTGGGCGATAGCTGTCGAGGGGGGTCGACAGGTGGAGCGGAGCGGCCAAACTGCACCATTTTTACTTCTGCCTCTTCTGCTGGTGCGTGATCGGTACCGGTCGATATGTACGAGAAAAAAATAGAAGTTGTGTTGTGGACCCCGAGACACAATAACAAGCAACAAGACGAGACAAAACAAAACAGAACCGACGTCGATAATTGTTGATATTTGTTGCTTTGATTTCTTTGCGATGAGACACTGGCGACCTGTGAGGAGGAAAATGGAAGGAGGGACTGTGCTAATTGATTGGGTTGATGAAAGGCGAGAGTGTTGGTTGGGACGGAAGGCGACAGGTACTGGAAGGATGAGTGCAGATAGAACAGCGGTGTTAATACGAACGAGCGAACAACTGTAGGGCTTGGAGGCTGCGAATGCCGAGAAATCGTTGGACGGATGCGTTTAGCTAGAACATCAGGTATAATGATACCCTACACCTTTAGGAGTAGTTAAATGCCTGAGATATGGCTGTGTGAACACGATATGCGGTTACCAGCAGCACCGACTTGTATCAACCGAAAGGTCGAGACCGGTAGGCTGAGTAGTTTTAAGGCGAATAAATCCTTAAACGAATCAGATCAAGCAACAATTTCCTGGTGGTTAGGCAATATGATCACAATGAAATAACGACATGCAATGAGGTGCAGACAGTGCAGTATGTACCAGATTATGTACGTAAGATCGTTCGCCAAAGTGCGGGACCGTCTGCACAGGAGTGGCGAAGTAGATATCCGAAACTGCTTTCATTCGATATAATATTCTCCAACAAGATCGTAGATATATATTATAGATAAAACGGGAGTGGGAAGTCGGTTATCGTGAAGCGTCGCACGGCCTTCCGAAATTCATCACCACATCACACATGCCACATGATTTTGTGGTAACAAGCCACCTTTGGAACCGTGATCGGGGCTTACATTTAATTCCTTTCACGTTCCTTTCAACGCCGTGACTTATATAGCATTGGGCCGGGGATTTGATGGTGAACATTTGCATTTTTATCACTGCTGATTAGTTACAGACTTCTGTTCATGAATCGAGAAGTAACATTCACGCTGGTGCGGACCCATGGCCATGAGATAAACACTCCTACTTTACGGAAGACGAACATAGAGTTGCTTGTTATTCATCCATACAGATAAATCAACTAGAGACATGCAATATACTGGTTAAAGTTTTATACCTTCCTCCCCACTGATCCCTCACCCCCTAGATTGAACACCCAGGTGTGCAAAGGCCGGCGCCAGAACTCCGATTGGATGATAAATGTAAGTATGTGGTCGCGCCATTCCAATGCCCAAAGAAATGATAGTAGCATACGAAAGCCCGAACACCTAACGTACAGTAACTTACTCAGGTTGTGGCGAGGGTTTCTTCCTCCATCTATTCCCATTGACCCACTTCTCGTCACCCCCATGTATATAAGTCGCCAGGACTCCGCGCAACATTGTATCCATATCTGTTACCGCCCAATCGTTCTCGAGTTCCACGGAAAGGTCGTCGAGATATTGATCTGGAAGTTGTTCAAGGGCCAATTCAATGGTGTGAGATAGATTTGCAAGATCGTACGCAAGGTTTCGAAGCTGGTTTGCCCCAAATGAATGATTGGCCGAAAGAGGTTCCATTGATGCTGTCGACGCTTGTTGTTCGGAATCCACTTCCACACTCATACGGTTCTCATATTGCATCTCATGATCTTCCTCACTATCTTGACCGGCATCCCGTGGCAGCTCTGTTTGTTGTTGCTCTTTCAGTTGAGATAGTTCGTCCTGGCACTTGGGTTCCATCTGCTCCTTCAATTGTTGGTCTCTTTGCTGCTGCTCTTTGATCTGCCGTTCTTCCCGTCTTCGCTGCACCTCCTGTGCACGCTTCTCCTGCCGCTCTTCATCTCTCTTCTGTTGCAATAATCGCCGCAGTTCGATTTTCTGCAGTACAGGTTGTCTCGTCCGTAATATTGGAGCTTTTGGGGGAGGTTCCTCGGCTTTTGGAGAGTTGCTAGTGAAAATATTAGAGTCTTTTGAGAACATCACTGCATCTAAGCCCGGGCCCTCTTCTGGATGGCTCTTCGCTTCGGAATGAACGGGGCCATCCTCAATATCAGACATCGATTTCCATTTCAGAGAGTGAATTTTTCGAGGCTCGTTTGCAGTGATCTGCAGAATGTTGGGACTGCTTTCCATATCTTCATCTGATATTCGCCTTCGCTTTTCGGGAGGTGGGCCGAGGGGATTTTGCAAGTGTTCTGTTGGGTTTATCTGATGGCTCTCTAGAGGCGGCGGTGGTGGAGGAGGAGGTGGTGGAGCGATCACTGGAATGCGATCACCCTTCAAAACTGGGCACAACTGCACTGATTGTTAGGGTTAGGACTACACTGAGTAGAAAAATATCATACCTTCTCATGGACATCAAGCTTCCCTTTACTAACAGATTCACCACAAAAGCATATCACCATCCTGTGGTGCCGCGCATGCGTCTGCGTAAGATGATCGGCGAGCTCTCGTGCAGTCATAAAGAGATCGCCGCAAGAAGCCCACTCGCAAGAATATGAGAGCAAGTTTCTTCTACTAACGTGTTCGGATACAGTATGACACTAAAAATTTCGCAGTTTGAGGATTAGCAGATTGCCTCTTCGTAACAGTCTTGAAAAATAGACTTACAGCAAGCTTGAGTGAATCGAATGTTCGGTGTTGACACCCGTTCCATTCACATCGTATTGGGGGAAGTGGAATAGGCTTATATCTAGGTCCTGGGTATTGTGAAAATGGAGACTTGGGTGCCGGAGGCTTGGGAGGTAGTCCACCACTCTGGAGCATGTCAGTTATGAGTCTAGCCAGCCTCGTGCGATGGCGGCGGAAGAGTATTACCAACGAACCTTTTTTTGCACTACATCGAGGAAGTTTCTTTTTCCAGTGTAGCCAATATGGCGATGCAGCAGATGGTTGACCAGTTCCCCTTGGCTCTGGGAAAGATATTCACATTCACCCCACCTGCAACCAGCGGGGAAAGAGCCCCTCAGTTCACCTATATGACAGGAGAATGTATGTTCCTATCTACAACGTTAGCTGATTGCCACCTTCACCCCCTGGCAGGATCAAGTACGGCGAGGTCGGATCCATCTTGTCTAGGATTTCTACGTCTGTAGTTACAGCGACTCCCCCAAAAGCAATCCTTTGCTATGGGGCGCCCATGCATTTTCCTTGGGCCCGTTGGTACCCCATTCTTAGGGCCTGTGGGCATCTCATTCCCAGAACCAGTGGGTACCTCACACTCAGGGCCGGTTGGCACTCCATTATTAGGGTCAGTCGGTACCCCGTTATTAAGACCGGTTGGTACCCCATTCTCAGGGTTGGGCCTGGACTCCATAGAGGTAAAGCTGGGGTATTTTGGTTCTAATGGTGCTGTCTGTGGGCCGAGGTTTCCATAGAGCGAGTTGGTTGGCGTTGAGTAGGACAGCCCAAAGCGAAAGATGTCGAGGGGAGAAAGACGTATTGAGGGGCGGCTGAAAAGCTTGGTTCTTGAAGGTCTTGCATAGCACTCTTAGTATGCAGCACCCATACAACCGTGGTTCCTTCAATCACCTGGACATTCTTCCATTCATTCATTCGTAAGAAGCATCAAGCACTCGGGCACGTATATGTACTGTTGAAGTTACTGAGGATGGAAGGAAGGAAACCCATTTGCTCCCACAAACGTCTCAGGAGCAATTTATGTGAAACAATTGATAAAGAGCTAGCATGCTGCGGGAGGCTCTCACTACAGAGTTTATCTGCCTCGGCAACGGGTAGAGGTCCAGGGTTCCCAGGACCCAATTAGCCGCAACTTCAACCAGCAACTCCTTTCCAGAAATCCGGGTTCCTTTTTGACACGGTACTGGTGCGAGCACACACGACCCATCGCACACCGTTTACACTCCTTTGCAGCAATAGCGCCCACCCTTTCGCCTGCCGTGATGAGGCTGCTATCATTATTTGGCACTGTCTTCTCTCTCGACACTCTGGATTACCGCCTCACCGCCAACACTGCCCGTTCTTCTTCACCCCCGAAGAACCGCACCGCGCCCTCCACTTCCGGTTCTCCCTCGGCGACCAATGAAAGCGCGCAAAGTCGGCAGACGCAAGAGGAGTCACAGCCGTCGAAATGGAAAACACCAGAGTTTTTCCTTTACTACCTCGTCTTTGGGGTGGTGGTGCCAATCATGTTCAAAATTGCAAACGACGTTAGCCAAGGTGTGTGAGAGATGCAATTGGGTCTGGCACTCTCTCCGTGTGTGGCTAACGACTCTGTGATGGGATAGAATCACATCCAAACTATCCGAAATACGAGAACCTTTTGTCACCGGGCTGGATTCCCGGAAGAAAAGTCGATAACTCCGACCAACAGTATGCCGGCTTTCGCAACAATATTCCGATTCTGTTTTCCATCCTCGCCCTGCATTCCGCCCTCCGGCGGGGCTTCAATGCTGTCTATGCCCGGGTGTCTCCATCACCACCAAAGAATTCGCCCTATTTTGCGTCTCATAATCTCAATCGCCGCAAGCTCTTCGATATCATATTTGCTATAATCTTTCTCACGACCCTACATTCCCTCAGCATAATCAAAATCCTGTTTATCCTTCTTATGAACTTTTCGATATCGTACTTCCATCCGTCATCGGTTTTGGTTCCTATCTTTACGTGGGTCTTTAATATTGGGGTTCTCTTTGCAAACGAATATTTCAGAGGGTACAAGTTTAGGGATATTTTGCCGTTTTTGATTGCTGGTGAAGGCGAGGGAGTTGGGCACGCAATGGATAATTTTATGGGTGGAGGGATTTTTAAGCACTGGGAAGTTTTGTTCAAAATCACCGTCTTACGTCTGATCTCGTACAATCTTGATCACTACTGGGCAGCAGTACGGTTAGAAGAAGGAGAAAAACAGGAGGGAAGTGTTTTAGAGGTAGGTCGTCTGGCACCTCAAGGGGAAGACGCCGATCTGGAGCGACGCGGAAATGCGGATGATTCTCGGCTTGATGAAAGGGTAAATTCCCGAGAAGAAGAAGAACGGCTGATAATAAATGCGGGGCTCAAGAAAAAAAATGCGGATCCTACCCATATAGATGAACATGATAGAATCGATACACCCGCCAAGGTAGAGGATTACAGCCTATTGAACTATTTGGCCTACATCCTGTACACCCCACTGTATCTTGCTGGACCAATCTTGACGTTTAACGACTTCGTCCATCAAGTATGTGTCGGAATCCTCCACGTGGTGTTACTCAGAGATGCTAAATTTATATAACAGCTAAAATACTCTACTCCTACCCTCACCGTAGGCCGCAGGGTTATGTACGCTATCCGTCTCGCCTTTGCGATCCTTTGCATGGAAGTTATCCTGCACTATATTTACGTCGTCGCAATCTCCAAAACCGCGACTAAAGGTAGTTGGGCTCATGACACCCCCGCGCAGCTTGCAATGATCAGCTATTTCAATCTGCACATTATCTGGTTGAAGCTGCTCATACCCTGGCGGTTCTTTCGGCTTTGGGCGCTCGTTGATGGCATTGATCCTCCGGAAAACATGTTACGCTGCATGAGCAACAACTTCTCTGCGCTCGCCTTCTGGCGCGCCTGGCACCGCTCCTTTAATCGCTGGATTGTCAGGTACATATATATTCCTATCGGCGGTGCGCGACGGCCGCTTATCAATATGGCGACGGTATTCACGTTCGTCGCGTTATGGCATGACATCAGCCTGAAGCTGCTAGCATGGGGATGGTTGATTGTGCTCTTTGTTATTCCTGAGATTGTGGCGAGGAAGGTGTTCAAGAGGTTTCAGGCGAGGAAGACTTTATACCGACACCTTTTCGCGCTCGGGGCCGTAGCAAATGTGCTCATGATGATGTCGGCGAATTTGGTTGGCTTTGCTATTGGCTTGGATGGTTTGAAGGAAATGATTAGAGGTGAGGTTTTGGTCTGCTAACAGGAAGACGAAGCTAACAGTGTACGGGAATATTTAGGCGTGTTCGGAAGCTACCAGGGTGTGGCGTTCATTACGCTAGCACTTGTGTCGATTTTTGTGGGCGTGCAGATCATGTTTGAAATCAGAGAGGCCGAGAGGAGAACTGGTATTAATCTGAAGTGTTGATATATTGGGCTAGCTTTTATCTCAACTTATAAGTACATAGCGTACGGTGTCTTTTTTTTATTTTAATGCTTAGTATATATGTTTTGCGTAGATGATCTGGACTGTAGGATGGATGAGGATGAGCGGAACGACTATATCCATGCTTTAGTGAATTGAATCGGAAGCACTTTTTTGCTTTCTCAAAACTGTCATAACGTCCAATTCAGGTGAAAACCCTAACCCAGAGCTATAGCGTGTTTTCACCCTTCAGAACATTTTCTCCTTGCGACGACAACTCCCTGACCTCCAGCAATGCTACGTTTTGACGACGGTCTCACAACACAGAGACCCCGATGGGAGGCGTAAACGTCTTCTCACTTAAACCCTCGACCTCGGGCACTTCATTTTCTGCCATTACTCCCTCGCCGAAACAGAAGAAACAGAAACAAAAGACATACGGCAAGTCACCGCGGCCGTTCATCAGAAAGCTCTACGCGGAGGTACCCGAGACATTACCAGTACCGACCACGAACGGAGGGGAAGAGAAGCCCAAATCAAATCGTCAGCTCAAAGCAGAGCGGAAGGCAGAGGAGTGGAGGAAACGGATAGAAGAGCGGCGCCTGAATGACACCATTTTTGTTGGGCAGAAGCCGAAGCCGAAGCCGCAGAATGAAGATATTGACTTCTTAAGCGAACTTAACTTCTTACGTGAGCGGAAGAAACGAGAACGCGAACGCGAGGCATTCGGTTCGGGTGTGCCTACAGCGAATGAGAAGAAGAAGCGCAAGAAAACCGAGGTAAAGGGGAAGGGGAAGGCTGGGAATGAGTTTCCTTTGTTAAATGGTACGTCGGTGCCGAGAATTCTCACGCCTGCTACAGCGGCGCCAAAAACAGCAACAACACCCTCCAAGACGACTACTCCTGCGGAAACAAAGCCGGCGGAGGAACACAAAGCTCATGGAGCGCAATTGAAGGCACAGGCGTTTGCACTCAGGAAGCAGAGGGAGCAACTACCCATCTGGAAACACCAGGAGTCCCTCCGTCAATGTCTTCGTGATCGCGATGTCCTAGTTATGTTAGGACAAACTGGTTCAGGAAAGTCAACACAGATCGGTCAGTTTTTCCTCAATGAACCATGGATGCAGCGGCGATTGGAGCGCGTGGGGAAGAAGACAAAGATGGCTATTGGTGGATGCATTGCCATTACCCAGCCGCGGCGAGTTGCAGCGATCAATCTTGCAAGAAGGGTGGCTGCGGAGATGGGAGTGAGACTAGGTGAAGAGGTAGGATACAGTGTCAGATTTGACATAAGTCGAACAGTAACACACGGATTAAATTCTTGACGGATGGGATGTTGTTACAGGAAATGTTGGCGGATCCATTACTGAAAAAGTATAGTGTTGTGGTTGTGGATGAGGCACACGAGAGGACAGTAGGCACGGATTTGGTGATGGGTTTCTTGAGGGGGCTGATTTATGGTGAGCGTAGAGGAACGCTCAAGGCGGTGGTGATGAGTGCTACTCTCGAGGTGGAGGCTATGGCGAAGTTCTTTGAGGAGAAGAGAGGAGAGGGACTTTTGCCGCCGCCTGAAGAGGTCATCGAAGATAAATTGGAGCTGGATGACCACCAGGATACGATAGAGGTCAAAGAGCTTGGAGGTTCAGGAATTCCCGAGGTGAAAGACGAAACAGCACACGGCAAGAAATCAAAGAAACGGAAGAAGAAGAAGAAGAAGGGACAGTATAATCCTGAAGACCTCATACGATCGCCTTCTCCTATACCACAGCGGATACCGACACCGGTGGCAGAAGATGAGGCGATTGGAGCCATCGTTAACACAGACGAGGGAACTGGAGTGATACCTTACTTTGGAACTGTCGCATTGTTTCACGTTCCTGGAAGGCAGTATCCTGTGGAGGTTCATCACACTGCTGAACCGGTGCCGGATTTCCTCGAGGCCGCGTTGAAAACTGTTTTCCAAATTCACTATAAGGAGCCATGTCCAGGTGATATCCTCGTATTTCTTACTGGCCAGGAAGAAATCGTTACTTTACAAAAGTCAATCGAAGAATACGCAGCGGAAATGGATAAGAATGTTCCAAAGGTTGATGCTACCATTGATTACTCTCAACCTATTTACTAACTTCTGTCCATTCCATAGATACTGGTACTTCCACTTTACGCTGCTCTTCCTCTCCACCAACAAAACCGTGTCTTTGAGCCTACCCCATACAAAACCCGCAAAATCATCCTCTCCACCAACATTGCCGAAACCTCCGTCACAGTTACCGGCGTACGGCATGTCATCGACTGCGGGAAAGCCAAACTGAAACAATTCCGGCCCAAGCTCGGCCTGGAGTCACTTCTTATCACGCCTATCTCAAAATCCTCGGCTTTGCAAAGAGCTGGTCGTGCTGGTCGTGAAGCTCCAGGGAAATGTTACTGTCTCTACACACAGGAAGACTTCAATGCGCTTCGAGAATCCACGAAACCCGAGATCCTTCGTACCGATGTTGCCAGCGCCATCTTAACACTGAAAGCACGGGGCCAAGAAGATGTAGTTAACTTCGACTATTTGAGTCCCCCAAAGACCGAGTCTCTCCACAAAGCTCTAGAACAACTATACTCTCTCGGTGCCTTTGACAACAGCGGCAAAATCACCTCCCTCGGTCGGGACATGGCAAAATTCCCACTATCCCCTCCTCTCGCCCGAGTCCTCCTGGCAGCAGCAGAACCAGACCTCGACTGCCTCCCCGAAGTCGTCGACGTAATCGCCGCACTCTCATCCGAGAACCTCTTCCCCATGATCCTCAACGATGACGTGCGAGACGCGCGAGAAGAAACCCATAAAGCCTTCCACCGCTCCGAAGGAGACCACATCATGCTCCTCGAAGTAGTCCGCGCCTACGAAGCTCACACCTCTTCTGCAATCTCCGACCGAAAACACTGGTGCGAAACTAACTTCGTCTCTCACCGTGCTATGAACATGTTATTCGAGATCCGCAAGCAGCTCCGGCAGTACTGCGCGTCTCTCCGCGGGGTTACAGGGGCGACGTGGGAGGTTGGCAAGGGGGAACCTATCAGTCCGGACCTGGCGGAGCGAGTGCTGAAGGCGTTCTTGAAGGGTTATTTCCACCAGACTGCGCGTGCGGCGCCGGATGGTGGGTATCTTACTGTTCTAAGTCACCAGAATGTCACGATTCATCCGGCGAGTATACTTTTTGGACGGAGGAAAGAGGCGCTGGTGTATCATGAGTATGTGTTTACTACGAAGCCGTTTGCGAGGTGGTGTAGTGCTGTGCAGTTGGATTGGGTGGCGGATGCTAGTCCGGTTTATTTGAAGGGTGCTGTGTAAGGGTAAGGGGGGTGAGACATGTACTTAGTTAAAAGTCGGATGAATGAGTGCTCGTTCAGTAAATATAGAGGGTTTTGGATTATGTTCTGGCCTTGTGTAAAGATGGCTTTTCTTGGTGCTAGATGTAGTTTCCATTAACCTTGAGTCTGAATCTTGCAGGATCAGCATCATGCTTAGTGTTAAAACTCCGGATGAAACCGTGCCCTCTCTTCAGACTCCTCTACACAATTCCCAGCTTTCGAAGTTAAATCTGATAGAACCCTCCAAATGGTCAAGAATTGAAAATATCTTTGCTATGCCAGTTTGAAGCCCGAGGAATTTTGAGGTTCACCACATATCATAAAATATCACTAAAAGTCTAAAACTATAGAAAACAATAGAATTCCAACAACCCATAAACCACACATTCTCCTCCTAGTCCCCAACCAACGGCGCCTTCTCCGGCGTATCATCAACCTATATCCCATCCCACTTAATCCTCTCACTATCCAGGAACGGCAACTTCCAACTACCCTTCCTCTCCGGGGTCGACAACCAAAGCCTCATCAGATGTCTCCTCGGCGCCGGTGGTGCAGGATCTATATACTCCGTCCTAGCATGGAACATGAAATTATTCATCACAAACTATGTGTACGCGATAAGCTCCCTCCCACCCCCCAAGATATATAACAAACCTGAATATCCCTCACTTCAAGCACTAACTATATGTAACGCCTCCTCTCTATAAATTTCTTCCAACACCCTCAACGCCTCCATCTGCTCCACACTCAACCCGGGAACCAACCCTACATCCGAGAACCGCGAAAGCGAGGTGACATAATAAGGATCCCACTTCGTCACCACCCTCCCGTTGTAATAGGACGCCACCGCGCCACGAACTCATTCCTTCTGCCCCTGCGACGTCTCCTCTTTACGGTCAAAATACCAATTCGGCTTCGTCAGCGTTTCCACCACATCTAGCCGTGTCCGTTGTAACACATTAAACAACCGGTGTGACGACACAACATCTGATTCCCCGCCAGAGAGGGTGCGGGAAATGCATAGTAGTCCTACAATGTTGCTGTCGTCACAATGGAAGAATTAACGTGCGTTTGTGCGATAGATCTGGATCCAGGCTTTGTCAATTTGTGTGGGGTCTTTGCCAAGGTCTTGGACGTGGCCTAGGACGTGGCCATGGGAGTGTTAGGAGACGAAGTAGCTGTGGGGTGTTAGTAGTTGGATTTGGGGGAAAGAGGGGGAGTGGGGAGGGGGGAGAGGTGCCCGATGTGTGTGTCGATTCCCATGTATGCTACGACAGACTTGTGAAGTCCCCATTGATCCACCAGGAAGCCTTTGAACAGGATGAAGCCCTTGCCATTCCTGAGGCCTTCTCGGACGGTGGAAAGGAATTGCCCAACGGTGGGTAATGAGAATAATTCTTATCCTCATTAACTCTACCACTCAACCCCCGGGGGCAGAAAATAAACCTCTGTGATGGTAGTCAACGGCACCCCTCCGCCACAAACCCTCTAACAGCAGTATCAATATCAGCGGTAAACCCATTTCTCGAGGTGATCGACAAAATTGGAGCGCTCCCACGCGGTGGGACCAGTGATTTCTTTTGGAAACTCGGAGAATGGTGTGAATTTATCGAATAACGGCTCGTACTGGCCGGATGTTCGTAGGTTGGCAGTAGGAGCGGTGGGTGAGTAGAGGTTTGATAAGATACCCTTGGTAGGGGCACTTGTGGGGGGTGGGTTTTTGATGATACTTGGTGTGTTCAATTGATATATTGCGAGTTTAACTTCTTGTGAATGGAGGTGGGGGGGAGAGGTGTAATTTAAATTCCCACCAATCGATGTAGATGTCGCCATCACGGGAAACGCAGAGGTAGGGGGGATTGATGTAATAACAACAAGTTCTCTTCAGAAATTTGGGGAGGTGTTATCGTTGTGCGTGGTGTCCTGTTGCGCTATCGTTCACGTTGATGATACAAGGACGTGGTAGTAACCCAAACCCAGATCCGTTGTAAATCACTCGTGGTTTGAGATCATTGAAGCAACGAGGACAGACTGTACCTGATAGATGAGGTCCAAATGGTTGTCTAAAATGATGGGCTCATTAAAGTACAGGCCCCAGACGACAGTTTTGATTGGTGAAGCAACGTAAATGACGGTGATTGAAGACGTGTGATATTTGGCGCTAGCGTCCGCCTAGCTGTGTTTCGATACTACCGCTTGAGTAGACACAAGGCGAGGACATCGAATAAGAGGTCGAGAAAGAGGACGAGAGGAAGAGGACGAGGCGGCGAATTAGGGGATGAATAGTGTCAATTTTGCTGCTGGGAGAGCGCTACAAGCGAACGGATATCTATATTTGACAGCAAACAACAAAATTGCCGTACCACTCTTGAAACTGTTTACCAACAGGGTTGATGGCAGGACGGCACAGCATCGTGTTGAGAGGTAGTATTTGTTCTACTCCACTGACCAAGTTTCTCACCCACCAAGTAAATTGTGATTTACTATTTTTTTGATGACTTCCTGGTGACTTTATCAACTAAATTTTTCAGAAGACCTTCCTGATGGTATCAAGATACACAGCTGTAAATATGGGCAGTGAACAGAAGGTTTGGTGCACTAACGAGAGTCCCCACAGATTTTCACTACTTTTCTCACCAGGAAGCCTGAGCCAAATACATCACATCCAACGTCTTCCTCGACTCCTCGGCCTCTCAAGAGCGCCCAGAACATCAATGAAAACATTCATTCGCAATCAAAAATTAAGACACCGAAACATCCAAAGACATTTCGTAGAGACCACAAAACCCTCGTTGTGCAATGAGAGTCAGATCCCCAGAGCTCACTACTTCTTGATCCAGTGAGTCGCATCAAGGTAAGTATGAAGAAAAGAAGAGGAGAAGACGGGAGCAGGTGGGTGTTTATAAAGGTGTTGGGGGCTTGGCATTAGGGTTGCATGCCCTATCACTCGTGGGGAAGTGTCGGCCAAATTTCGTGCATACTTCTTATGGACTCTGTACTGTTAAGGCAAGAGCTCACATCAACCTGGCTATGCCCTCAAGCCTGAACCTTATAGTCGTTTGAACCTGTATTGCATTGGCCGGTTCTTAACCCAATATCCTTCTGTGTAAATTGCTCCCACTCTTGTCTTCATCATTATCACCACAACGAGCTACAACCACTGCAAGCTACAACACAGGTTTTATTACTATTTCTCCCCGTTTTCTAAGCGCGCTTCGACCCAGTTCGCAACATCCCAGACGCGCAACGTGAAGGTTTGATATGTCAGTGGCAGGAGGACTCTAATCCCAGTATCAAATATCATACACTCATCAAACCATTAAATAACACTCTACTGGCAAACAACCCTTTGCTAAAAATTAAACAGCATATGTATCGAAGAAATCCAAAAATGCCATGAACCCGCAGAAATACCTCCTGGGAAAAAAAACAAAAGAACCACTTTATTCACTCCTCTCAACTGATGGTGACATAGTCTTGGGACTGATCTCAACCGAACTCTTTCTCGACACCGCTGGCGGTGTACGTCCAACACCCACGCCACTCCACAACTGATTCAACCTAAAGTGTAGCTGTCCTGGAGTTGGAGGTGGAGGGGTAAGCGCATTCTCTTTCTCCTCCTCCTTAAGTATCGTAGCCGACTTCCCCAGCGCGCCCTCAACCTCCAAAGACGACGACTGCTTGCGCGACGAAGGCTAAGTATGGATCGGCGGAATAGTGACCGAAAGTTTCTTCATCAGCTGCCTGAAGCGGTCCAGAAGCATAGGTATGCGGAAAGGCTTTGGCATAGCATCGTCCATTCCCACCTCCGTCATCATTGCGACCTGTTCCGGGCGTGCGTTCGCGCTGATTCCCATAATGGGAACGTGCTTTACAAGCACGCCGGATTTTTCGAGTTCGCGGATCTTGCGGGTCGCAGTGCACCCATCCATCACTGGCATTTCCATGTCCATCAGAATGATATCGAGGTGCTCCCCCTTTCCGGAGGCGGAGCCGAATGAGGAACTGCGGACAAAGTCCAGTGCTTGTTGCCCGTTGTTTGCGACATGGGTGACGCAGCCTTCATTTTTTAGTTGGCGTCGGAGAACCTCCTGGTTGATGAGGTTGTCCTCGACAATTAAGACGCGGTAGGCCTTCGGCTTTTCTACCGGGGGTGCCGGTTTTGCCGCCGCGCTAATGTTGACTACTGTTGGCGTGCTAGTGCTGGAATCGGTTCCGAATTTGTTAAGGTTTGTCAGGTCGAAGGCGGACTCATCTGTCCCGGGGTGCTCGGACCGATACACTTTGATGAAGAAAGCAAACTGGGAGCCTTTTCCTTCTTCGCTCCAGAAACCGATTTCACCTCCCTGGATCCGGCATAGTCTGCGGCAGATGAAAAGGCCAAGTCCGCTACCACTATACGTGACGTGCGTCTTTGGAACTTGCTCGAACCGTTGGAAAAGTTTGGCTTGCCATTTCTTGGAGATGCCTATACCTGTGTCCTCGACCGTTGATTGGATATATAGTGGTTCACCTGTGCCCCAATCTGCGCCGTTGCACTGTGCTCCCTCTTGTTTATTCTCTGGCGGGGGCTCGAAGGTTTGGTATTCAACGTTTCCATGAACTCTCGGACGCTCTTTGGAGGCGGCAAGTCGTACAATGATCTCTCGTTTCCCGGTGGACATAGGGCAGGAAAACTTGATTTCATTGGTGAGGAGGTTGACGAGCACCTGAGAGAACCGTGAAGGATCTGCCATGACCCAGTCGACCTGGAGTGTTTTGTACGAATCCTCTATGATGAGCTTCGTCCGGATGCGCTTGGCCAGGAGCTCGGACTGAAATATCTTTATCATCTGCGCGACCGATTCGTGGAGCGTCACACTGACGGGAACAACAGTAAGAGCGAGAGACTCGAGTTTGCTAAGGGTCAAAACATCGACGATGATGCGCTTTTGGTGTTGAACGCATACAAGGATTGTTTGCGCTGAATCTATTAGTTCGTCTACTTCTACTTTCTTTCCGGTATTTTGGAAGTTTGTCGGAGGTAAGAATTGAGTCTGCACATTGCAGTGTTGCGCTGAACGGGTTCAGCAGCTCATGACTGAAGATGTCGATGAAATTCTCTTGTTGTCTTCTTCGCTCAACCGCATGGTGAGATAATCGGCGTTGGTATTCCTCGTTTTGTTTGGGCGAGGTGATGTCGACGAGGGTCACCATGAATCTGCAGTACAGTGAATATAAGGCAGACAATGGGGATTAATTCATGCAAATATACCTTTGAACTTCTCCCGTTGATTCATCCACTTGAACGCATACAGATGCCGCAACCCAATACTCCCATCCCCGCTCTGGATTATCGTTTCCCACTCTATGATGCATGCATATACTCGATTTAGTCGCAACAGCATGATCAAAGCATTCGGCTACGCGCTCACGGTCCTCATGATAGTTAATAGATTTCCACTTCTCGTTCATCTCCTTGTCGCTATTAACATGATACATTCTACGGACTGTAGGATTGGAATAAAATATCCTTCCATCTAGATCTACTAGAGTCAGTCCGACGGGGAGTATCTCAGCCATCTTTGTAAAAAGTAATTCGCTGTGTCTCAAAGCTTCAGTTCGTTTTGTCAACTGCTCTCTGAGTTCAATCGTTAATTGCTTCATAGCACCTTGTCGTTCCTGTTCCAAAACCCTCGCCAGCTCTTCCTGATGTAACCAAACATTTGTTGCGGCAGCCGCTACCTCTTTCCGAATACATTCTAACCAGAACTTATAGCTACTATCGAATGGCCGCTTGGAATTTAACCCTAGAATCAAAAATCCACATGTGGACTTTGCCGAAACTTGAATTGGAATTACCGCAGCCGCGAATGGAGCCTCATCAAACCCACGGCTGTTCAACTCTCCATTGGCTCTAAGCTCCGCCGAGAACCGCTTGATCGCAACCTTATTCTGCTCCTTAGCGATACGCATTTCCTTATGGAAGAGATCCGGCCGAATTCCCGTAAGGAAGCACAGGTAAGGCGCAAACACACCACCAGGAGAGACCCCAATGGCTTGTTGTAAGTGCTGAACAGTATCATCGTATGAACTGGTGGTGCGGTAAAGAATCAACGTTGGTGAATCGAGCGTGTTGTCGTCGAAAGCATCTATCACCCGGTCCCAGAATTTGCCATCAAAATCTTGAATACCTCGAAGGGAATTGGAGAGTCTTCCCAATGTTTCCACACGCCGTGTGGTGACGACATTGATAGTCTGTTCCACTGTGATCTCAAGCACTCCTTCCGCAATCCCCTCGTCCTGAACTATGGGAAGCAACGAGAAGTCGAAATAGCGCTCCTGCGAGGACTCAGGGTTGTCGCCGCTGTGGAAGATTAACAACACCGCTTCTAAAAAGAAAGTTAGCAATGACCACGCATAAAACACCACGCGACTTACCCCGACGAATATTTTTACTTTCATAATATGAAGCGTCCAGCAACGGCCTGAAGAAATCCCAAAGCTCCGGCCAGTGAGCCTCAAACGATTGACCCAACAAGGGAGGATCCTTTTCATGACAAATCAACCTGTACTGGTTGTTATACATGCAATCATAGCTCGGCCCCCAGTACAGCGCAACCGGAGTAGAATTCTCCATTATCCCTAACGCAAGGCTTCGAAGGGTAGGTGACCAGGCGCACGGCGGCCCAAACGCGGTTTTGGACCAGTCCACACTACGAAGATACTTGAAGTGTGGAGGGTCATAGTCATCTGGTGAAGTCGGTGGTATTTTCCAGTCTGTGATTGGCTGGTGGGGACGTCCTTCTGATGTCGACCCTCTTCGGGGATGGGGTCTGTTGAATCCGTGGTGGTTGCAAAGAGATGGATCGTATTCACGCTGATATTCCCGTGCTGGCACTTTCTTAGACGACGACACCGCTATAGTATCAAAGTCTGGAATAGATAGAATAGAGTCGCGATTATATTTAATTTGTAGGTCCAACCGCTCTTTCTCGCTATCGATCTCGGAAACATAACTTTGTTCCTCTGTATTCACTGGCGTCGTCTCTGTAGAACGACTACTTGCGGGAGTCCCAGCACCAGCCCACGCCCCACTCCACCCGCACGCTGCATTCTCACTCTCAAGCATAAAGTACCGATTTGCCGCAACGATCGGGGGTGAAGGTGGTAGTAGAATCCCATCATCCGGAATATTACCATCCGATGGTTTTAAATCCTGGTTCCCCCTACACCTCCCATAGGAGTGTTACTTCCACTTCCAACAAACACTGTCCGTTCATTCTCGATCCCTTCCGCAGTTACAACAGCCACCAAGCTACCACCGGGGCCATCATCGACAAGTGTGACGTGAACACTCCAAGAACCACAACGGCAGCTACTACTATTACCACAACTGCTTCCAGCCATGTTTGCAAAGGACCGGTACATCCCATCCTCGTTTAGTTCCTGACATTTTCGATATGCGCCGTTTTTGAATAGTACGTTGTACTGCATAGGTTCGTCGTATCTTTCGGAGGATAACCTGAGCATTAAGGTAGGCCGGTAGTCACGACAAAGGAACTCAAATACCAGACCACCACCGCCGCCGCCCGAATAGCTGTGTGAGTTTTCGTGGATATCGTCGGTGTCCGCCATCTCGTGAAAGTCCGTATATTGAGGTTAGAAACGGTAGGTGTAAGATCGAAAGGCGGTGGGCGGATTGATGAGTTGAGAGTAGCAATGACCTACTTTTTACATGGCCTGTGGACGTACGTCCGAGATCCGAAACGCTCAGACTGACGTATCGATTGCGGATATAGCGGCCCGGGCCGATATCGATACTTATAGTTTCATTGCATCATCACATAACACGTGCACGGCCTTTTTACAACCAACAGGCAATAAAAAATTCGTCAAATCTATTCATCTAGGTATCCAACATACCTAGGTACTTAAGTAACTACAAAGAAAAATATACAAATCCAATCAATAAACAAATCTTTCATGGCTTACAACACCGATCTCGTCCCACTGCTCGTCAAATTCGCCGAAAGCCACCTCTCTACCTCTCCCTTCGGAGCCAACTCTTGAAGGTCCCAAACACCCCCAACAACCCCATCCGGTCTTAACACAGCAACCACTCCAGCTTCTTTACTCACTCCAAAAGTCTCATATGCCTGCCCGCTCACATCCCCCAGGAAATTCCACTCCCAATACTCCTTCAAAGCCTTTGGGAAGTCGCTCCACTCGACATCGTCGTTTGATTTTAACGGATGGATCACGTACGGTTCCACAATACCTTGGACAAATTTTTGCGGAAGCGTGGTGGTCAGATAGGATATCTTCCGCTGGATCTTGAGGGATTTGAAGTCTTGAGGGAGAATAACGAGTACGGCGTGGTGGCCGTTTGATGGAAGAGCTTTTGTTTACATTAGTCTGCGAACTACCACTCAGGATAAGGGGACGGAAACTCGTACCATCGTGGAATTCGCACGGGGCATCATCAGAGAACCGACGGAGAGGGACGTTGATAAGTCGTCGGCCAGCTCGGAGTAATCCGAAGTCTGGGTTCAAAGTGGTGGTCAATGCCTTTACTGGGTTCTTCTTCACCAAGTTGCTTTGCTGGTATTCGACTGTGCGTATGTCAGCTTATTTCAAGCGTATTTTGGGAATGTGTGGGGGGTATGTACTTCCACATCCACTCGTGAATCCACCACCAGTGTGGAAGATGTCGAAGAACTCTTCATGTGTGAGACCCCCTTCTTCCGGTCCGCCCATCTTCTGGGAGAATTTCGAGGCGAAAGCGTTGTCGAAATCAATCAACTGCTGTGCGATATCTTTTCTTTCAGACTGCGTGGGGGTATTGTCAACAATTGTACCCAACGGATGTCCGGGGCATGTGTACCTCATAAGTCGGGAGGAGCGAGCCTTCGGTGCAAGTCCCAACAACTCATAGGCAAGTTTCCAAGCCAAATTGTATCCATCCATCATACTGACGTTCATTCCTTGTCCTGCCTTGGGCTACGATTTGTTAGGGCGTGATGTACCGATTACTGCGGGTGCGGCTTACGCTGTGTGTATGGCAGGCATCTCCCATGATGAATACTCGATCTGTCCCTTCACTATCTTGCAGAGTAAATCTTGTTGCTACCCGTTGACCGATTTGATATGCCGCTATTTTTCAGCGGATTAGAATCCATCCATCCAAGGAACATACTGAGGAGGACAAGACATACCCCACCAGTCCACCTTCAAAACTTCAACATTGTACGGCTCCATCGTACGCTTTACTTGGTCCAAGATCCTTGGTAGAGTAACCCGTTTCCTCCGCTCTCTCGCTCGGGCTTTTGCCTCTGCCTCATCTGCGGCGGAGGCGACGGCTGAAGTCGCATCGACACTTTCTTCAAGCTGGGTATACAAACGGGTCATATATTGTTGATTTTCGATCATCTCCCTTGGAATTGCCATGATTGATGCAGCGTTGGAATGCTATTATTTAGTCGGCAAATGGTTTATAACTTGATGGGATTAGGGTTCTTACAATCGCACAACGCTTGCGAATATCCGGGAAATTAGTCTTCAGAACTGCATCGACCACACCCCAGATATAATCCGTACTTTCTGTCCTACCGTTAGCATATCCCGCACCATGATATTCATAACACCGAAACCCACCTCCTTGCAACTTAGCACCCATCTGCTCTCTAACCTTCGAATGCGCCCTAACCCCCCTCATTAACAACCCCTCCCATCCTCAAAAATTCATCATGAAACATACCCATCGGCGCCCACCAAAAACTTCGTAAACACCTCAAACCTCCTTCCGGTAACCGTATACCTCAAGTACACCTTAACCGGCCACTCCCCACCCACAATCTCAAACCTCTCAAACTCCACCCCGCGTTCAACCTCATTCCCATACTTATTCCATCTGCCT